>CM022780.1:1285231-1292731 GCA_012411365.1 Ameiurus melas
AATAATAAACGACAGGATGAGGGGAAGGATTCCATCAGGACGGTAATACTGATCCTCACCGTCATCGAGAGACGCCACACTTACACACACTTTACACACGTAGTACTGTAAGAGGTGAGTATCTGAAATAATCCGGTTTAATCAGACCATCTGATCTAGGGTTTGTTACAGGAGAGGTGTGTGTGTGTGCGCGTGCGCATCAGCAAGATGGAGAGTACTGATTGCACATTTTGTGTATGTGTGAGAGTGAGAGAAAGAAAGATGGAGGGAGGGAGGGAGAGAGAGAGAGAGAGAGAGAGAGAGAGAGAGAGAGAGAGAGAGAGAGAGAGAGAGAGAGAGAGAGAGAGAGAGAGAGAGAGAGAGAGAGAGAGAGAGAGAGAGAAAGAAATGGAGAGTGAGACAGAAGAGAGAGGAAGAGACATTAAGAGTGAGGGAAGAGAGAGAGAACGAGACATGGAGTGAGACAGAAGAGAGAAAGAAACATGGAGAGTGAGAGAAGAGAGAGAGAGAGAGAGAGAGAGAGAGAAAGAGACATGGAGAGTGAGAGAAGAGAGAGAGAGAAAGAGACATGGAGAGTGAGAGAAGAGAGAGAGAGAGAGAGTGAGAGAAAATAAAAAGACAGAACGATAGATAGATAGAGATGTAGGATAGATAGATAGATATATAGACAGATAGAGAGAGAGAGAGAGAGAGAGAGAGAGAGGCTTTGGCTCTCTAGACAAGGTAATTTCTCAGCGTATGTTTCCGCCATCGGAAGCCGTTTGTCTTCCGGACGACTGGAAAACAGAACATGGAGGAAAGAGAAGACAGGAAATGCTGAGGAGAAACACGAGGAGGTCCAACAGTCTGAGATCCGTTTTTAGTCCCCCACTTATCAAATGTCAAAGAGCCAAACAACGGCTCATTGGAACGTTAGCTGGCTGGCTGACGTTAGCAGTGAAGACTGTGACCTAATTTTTCCATCAGAAAACTTATCAGGTTAGCTACATGTTAGCTAGCTGGCTAACAAAATCTGTGAAAATACACAAGTACATGAATGCTAATGACTATTCTTCTTATTTATATATAGTGCGCTTTAAAAGGTAACTCATACAATTCACAAGTCGTTAAAATAATAATAAAAAAAATCAATATAGCAATATAGCATAGGGCCGTCTAGCATATGATGGCTAGTCATTGAGGCTAACAATGTATCTTGCTACCAAACTACATATTTTTTTAAAAAGTGTTTAAAAAAAAAAAAGTACACAAAGTAAAAGAGCCAAACTTATATTGTAATTGTACTTAGCATCACCACGAGCATAACAAACCACTCAAAAATAGATACATTTACCTCAGATTTGTTTTAATTACAATTAGCATCACAGTCAGCATAACAAAACACTCAAGAATACCAACGTTTACCTCAGAAATTTTGTTTGTAAAATACTAAAAAACGACTCCATGTGGCTAAAATTATACTTAAATTACACTTCGCATCACCAAACGTATAACGAAACTCTCAGGAATATCAACATTTACCTCAGAAATGTCTGTAAAATACAAAAAAGACAAATAATCGAGCTCTAAAACATAATTGTTTTTCACTCTAGTTGCTGTAAGTGGGCTCCACTCTGGTCTCCAGCATGGGCTGTAATTATTTCATTTGTACCACACCACAAATGTGCACAAATACACACACTAATGAGGGGTAACGAGAAACAGGTGAGATCAATTAACAACCATGGAAACCATGTAACAAGAAGAGGAAACAAAGACCATGTACGGCAAGGTAGGGACAAATCGAGGCAGATGGTGCTGAAAATATGCTGGGTGAACAGGGACCGAATCAGAACCAACATGGCACTAATTAACCAAATAAAGAGCTGCGGCACAGAGACATATTTCTCCTTATACCGCAGCGCTACTCAATTCTGGCGCGTGATTGGTCAGGAGGTGTCGATTCATTTTCTATAACAGCGGCTCTGACAGTAGCGCAGCTGGGTTATATTAATGCGCTCGTTCTAATACGTCATCGTTTCTATAGTAACAGCTCATCCACAACGTGTACCATCGTTGTGATGGTAAAGTTCTCTGTAAAGAGACATTTATTGAAAGAATGAGTCTCCCAGGCCGAAGACGCGTTGAAGGCATGTCTAAATGTTCCATAGTGTGTGTGAATGGGTGTGTGAATAGGTGTGTAATTTGGATGGTTGGTACCCTGTCCAGGGTATTCCCCGCCTTGTGCCCCGACAGGCTCCAGGCTCCCCACTACCCTGGGTAGGATAAGTGGTACAGAACATGGATGGATGTATAGATGGATAGTGTAGTAATGATAATCAATGACACGCTAGTCATGTCCCATGCTGAATTGGTGGAAATTCACCCTCATTCCCTGAGCTGTAGGATGTAGGTGGAGGTGTCTCCAGCACACTAAGGCTTTTAATGTCTCCATTCATCAGCTCTCAGCCTTGCTTTGTCCTCATGGAGAACACTTAAAACTCAGGGCCGACCTTAAAGAGCCATATTAAAAGCCCATTAAGCTGTGTTTAGTGATATTAAAAGCCCATCGGCCGTGTTGGATGGCTTCCTTTGGGGCTGTAATGACACTTACCTTGTAAGGGCACTTTCACATGTGCTTTAATGGTGCTTGAATCGAACCCTGGTGTGAATACAGCGACGCTGGGCGAGACTAGACATCGAGCCAAGAAATTCTGTACCTCTCGATAGTCCATACGTGACCCTGTCGCACAACAGTAAGTGCCTTAACGGCAGCCAGAAATCAAAACAATAGATTGTGCAGAGCTGGTTATATTGTGTACGAAGGATCATCACTTAAACATGGTTAAAAGTCCATTTATTCAAAGTGACCAATGAATGAAAGACTTTTGAGAATGCGTCTATAGCCCCGCCCCCTTTTTGTTCCGTTTGTGTGACGGAATCAGAGTGCGGAGAGAATGAACCAAACATCCACATTTCTTTTGAAGCAGGGCCCTAATGATTTAAAATATGTATTTTTATGTTCGGGTATGTGGGTGTGGTTTTTGGGATAGGGCGTGGCTTTGTGGATGGATGAAGCTCAAATAAATCCATCTAGATTAAGCTACGGTTTAGGCGGTTAGGGTTTCAGTCTGATTTTGTTTGACGAAAAATCTTAAATACAACGTAAAATAATTCTTTAGTGTGGCTGCGAGGAGGATGAAAGCTCGAAATAAAGGTAGTGATGAAACTCGTGCCGATTGATGACAAGCTGATTTTGTTCATAGCGATTTTCCTAAATCACAGGTCTACCGTTAGAGGATCTTCATCGTGTGACATGACATGGACAAAAGATGTTAGTCTGCTATAGAATTTATTAGTATTTAAAGTAATAATCTTTGTCAAAAAAAAATTGCTTACTGCACCTTTAACAGAAAATGCTGACTGCACCTTTAATATAATTGAATGTTATTTGTGGTGCATATTTGACCCCTAAATCTTACATTTGAATTCGACGTCATGCCTACTCGTTGATTATTTATGGTGCTTCATGATTTAACAGGGGGATTAGTATGCGTACCCAGTGTGTTTAAATATCTCATGATGTTTAAGCATTAGCTGTGGAAGAGAGGTCATGTGCGCTGGATGCACCCCAGGGAGCCCTCTCAGCAGTGCATCTCTCCAAAGCTCAGGACGTGTGCTTCAGGGAGGGAAAGCAGTCTCATTATACCGAGTATTGCTGCTCGCTCTATGTGCCCTCGGACACTCATTTGGCCCGGTCACAACTTCATTATGCTGCTTTTTTCGCTCTGTCACCGGCATGAATACTTCATGAACTTCCTGCGTGGGTAGAAAGCTTTTGAACAGCTCCTGCGTGTCAAGACACTGGCTCAAATTACTGCAGGGAGAAGCTTCCCTCGCTTTTCTCCTCATCTGCTTGGGAGAGTTTTGAGATTCTGCTTGGTGAGCAGGGAATGCACATGCTCTCTCTCACGTATACGCAAGCATCCATAATGCAAGCTGATATACATAATGTAAATAGGACATACCGCATTCCACACGACGGAGGACTTTCCTCAAAACTCTGTGCACTGCTTCACACATTACTAATCACATGCACACACCATGAAGAGGCACTGTGCAACACACACATAGGGTTTATTCAGTTACATTGGTTTTGAAGTTTTGGAATTGCCAGGATTTTTAAAACATACTTTCTTATCATTAATAAAACAAAATCCCCAACAGAGGGTACGTCTCTGATATCCTCAGTCCACGTGTGAAGGGAAAATGTTTCTATCATATTCAACAGAAGAATGGCTTACCCTTATATTTAAACTTAGTGAAAACCACTTTTTAATGACATTTTGGGCAATTTGGGACATCATGTTTTGGAATTTGGGAGAGGACTTTGGGGAATTTGGGAAAGGACTTTTGGGAATTTGGGACAGCATGTTTGGGAATTTGTGAGAGCATTTGGGGGAATTTGTGAGAGGACTTTTGGGAATTGGGGACAGCAAGTTTGGGAATTTGGGAGAGGATTTGGGAGGGGACTTTTGGGGATTTGGGACAGCATGTTTGGGAATTTGGGAGAGGATTTTTGGGAATTTGGGAGAGGACTTTTGGGAATTTGGGACAGCACGTTTGGGAATTTGGGAGAGGACTTTTGGGAATTTTGGACAGTATGTTTGGGAATTTAGGACAGCAAGTTTGGGAATTTGGGATATCTTATAAAGGATTATAACTAATTATAACTAAATAAATATATAAAATGTTCATCAAAATATAAAGATTTTTGGGGTCATTCCATCTGATGCTGACCACACCCCGCTTAAATGAAGTCCAGTAACATATGTTTAATATATAACTAACATATTTTAACTTTCATAGGTTTTTCAAGCCAGAAAACAAACGCTCCCAATTAACCTGATTTCCAGATATACCTGGCATTGGCCCTACATACAGTATGTAGTAAACATGCATATCCCTGTGCAGCAGCTTCAATTATCAGCACCGGGGTGATTAAACGCAGCGCGCTGACGCCATTACCCGTGTTATATTAATAGCTTAATAAGCTACCAGGTATAAGCAGGGGCATTTAGCATTAGCACTGGGGTTTCGGTGGACATTGCTCAGACTGATTGACAATCCGTGAGCAAGCGAATCAATACGGCCTTGCTAATAATAATGTCCTCATTATCCACATGCTCCGTGTTACAGTGATGAAATTTTAAATAGAGGAAAACAGCAAGGTGCCTGTTCCAAACCGGAGCACACGCTAAAGCGAGAGTCACACACACACACACACACACACACACACACAGGGGAGATGTAGCTAGCGGGTGAAGAAGTGGGCACCGATAGACAGAAAGTGTCAGTCAGAATGATTTGTGGCGGGAATTTTAATGCAGATACACATCAATTATTGAGAAGATGAAGATGGCGCCATTTTGGTGCAGACCACACCGGCGAGTCCGAAAGTCTGTGTGTGTGTGTGTGTGTGTGTGTGTGTGATCAGACATTCACAAAGTTCATCAACCCGGATCAGAACAATAGTTTACCTCAGAGTAGCTTGCTAGCAAAACTGGATTCTGGTTTTAATTCCATAATGTAATAGTGAGCCTAATGTTAGCTAGCTTGCTACTTAACAAAATTACACCCTATAAAGGTTAGCCTAATGTTAGTTAGCTTGCTACATAATCTAATCTAAACGTAGCTAACCTAAGTAAAGTCGGATAGCTTGAAAGGCCAAAGAAGTGAAAAGAGATGCTAATAAAGTTTAGCATCGGCTAAAATTAACTAAAGCGCCAATCTTGCCGTATACGTAAACCCATGAGCATGTGATATTCCGAAAGTCGAACGTGACGTCACCACTAGCCAGTCTGTTGATATCTTCAGCTTGTCCTAACTGCTTAGCATGAAATACGGGTCTACTACACTGGTATAATGCTAGTCAGTGTACACTATATAATAATTTATCCACATTCGCTTTACTAGCAGCTATTTAAACGAATGTTAGCTAGCTAAACGGTCAGGTTAACGTCTTTCAGAGGTCATTAAAATGGATAGCCATTTTAGGTTTGCTAGCAGGTTAACATTGGCGTATATGATTTTAGGGTATTAAACACACACAAGTCTATTGTTTTTGGTTTATTAAAATCCATCTTACAAACACATTCCACATTTTTTCCCCCCACTTTTTTTTTTTTTTTTTTTTTTTTAATATATATAGTTTTACACCTCACATAACCTTCCTCTCATCTCTCCATCCGCGCTGTCATATCTCTCTCCGGGGAACAGAGAGCACGCTCTGTTTATTACACTTTTATTAGTGGGGATGGAATTGGGTTTGTGATAAATATCTTGACAAACTGCACCGTTATTTATTGAACTTCTAAAATGAAATCTGCTCTTGTTGTACTTTTGGATGTTACGATAAGGTGTGCGGTGGGCGCGTACGCTGGCGATGAATACGGTCTGTGTGTGTTTTGTGGGCTTCGGTTATTTCACTGATGGATCCAGCAAGATCTCGTGTTTGTGTAATCAGATTCCGCTGTGAGCTAATCTGGCTAAGCTAATCCCCGAGTCAACAAGCTAGCTACATTTACACGGGATCTGATCAACGAATGTGTACATAGTGAGGGCTAAATTGATGGTAAGAATCTTGTATTACACGTTCAGTTAGGTGAACACGGACAGGGGTTAGCATTCCTGCCTCTCCGTGTCAGATCAAACTGCGCAGAAATAAGCAGGACGATGTCTGCTAAGTGCCCCAGACATCAAAATAGTTGTTACTGACACCAGAAAGAAAGAAAAAATTCGTTTTAATTGTATAAAATGAATCCAAAACATCACGATCGCCCAATTAAACGCTCTCAAGAACCAGCTCCTTGCTACGTCTACGGTAGAAGCTCGTTAGCAGTACACGTGGTAGGCGGTGTGGTTTTGGCTGCGTGTCTTCCAACACACTCCTCCCTTTTCTATCCAGAATTCTTTGGGAATCTAATTTGGCGTGAAGAAAGTCGAAGGTGGTAGTTATGTGACAGGCACACTGTTGGAGTTTTTTTTCTTACCAACTTGGGACTTTTCAGACTCTCAGAGTCTGTTCTTCTTGTAGATCTCTTCACTGTTCTCCATATTTGGTATATTTAAGGGTTGGGGTTAGGGTTAGGCGACCACGTATGACATCACACTGCATCCTGTAGGCAGCGACACCGCAACCTCTGAAACTTCTCTTTTAATCTTGATTTTATATCCTTTTAAAGCTGTGTTGTATCAAACGGGATGGTGAGACACCGAAACAGGTCACGCCGTGACGTGTCGACCTTCTCTCGGTCACGAGTCTCCACGTGAGACGAATTCCCAGGGCAGAGTTCACCAAACTCGCAGCGAAGACGCCATTTCACTTCATGGGGACTAGATTAGCTCGTAGGTTTTCCTGTGAGAACCGGGACCTTGTTGTTTTGTGATGCAGTGGCTGGGAGTTTGGTCCTTGCTGTTCATCACTGTTCACACACAGGAAGATCTATTTTTACCCCCTCG
>CM022780.1:1297731-1300231 GCA_012411365.1 Ameiurus melas
CACCTTACTATACACCTTCAAACGACGCTTTACTGCGTTTTCAGCTAAAACAACACCCAGACTGTGTGATCCAAATTCACAAGCCAGGAACGCCCATTCACTGAAAGGGAAAGGACATTCGACATGAAAGACATGAATTCTTCCTTCTTCAACTCTCTCTGGGTGAGCTTCCATCCATTTTCTCTACCGCTTATCCTGCATGGAGTCGCGGGGAACCTGGAGCCTATCCTATAGGACATGGGGCACAAGGACGGGGACCCCTGGATCTATCGCAGGACACATTCACACACACATTCACACACTACGGACAATTTGGAAAGCCGGAGGATCCAGAGGAAACCCCTGGGGCACGGGGAGAACATGCAAACTGGGCGGAGGTGGGAATTGAACCCCTGACCCCCTGGTGGTGCTCCAGGAAAGGACAACTCGAGATCTGATTAATCTGAAGGGAAAATCCGGAGTCTGAGACTACACGGAGAACTGGAAGTCTACTTGAAAGTGTCTGTCCTGTTTATATACGATATAAATCCTGGGTTCAAGATGAAGCAGCACATCCCAGTCCTGTGATGCGCCCAATAACACGCAACCTGTCATTCTCAACTCAAGACCCCTCTCTCCTCCCCGTCCTCGGCCACCATCTTCCAGGACCGAGCCGCTAAAAAAATCCCGTGCACTGCAGCGTGTCGCCAGCCTCGCGACCTCATTATACGCGATATAAAGTCATTATTAAACCTACATATCTTCATTAACATTTCACAGGAACGGAGGAACGACCACGAAACGTACCGAAGTAACAGTACAGTCCTGTGATTAAAAAACGAACTCGAACTCGTGTCTATGCACGGACGGTTAAACCCACTCGTACAAGTACAATTCTTTATTTTAAAACAAATAAATAATGAAATGTAGCGTGTTGCTACTCATCTCCGGTCGTAGGTGTGAATGGTGGATAATAACTGGATGAAGAGCTGCTCAGACCAGCGTTGAATTGAACAAGTCCCGTCGTCAAGATGTGAAACGTCCTGGAGAACGAGATATAAAAAAACAAAAAACAAAACAAAGGTCGCTTTATTAGCTAAAACACCCCCTACAGCAAACACGCCCATCATCCGGCGTGCTAAGCTTCTTAAACCCTTCGCTAGCTAGTGAAATAGAATGTGCCTGTGGTGACCTATTAGACCGGCGTGCTATTAGTGTGACTACAGAGCTTTTTTACTAAACATTTACGCCCTTGGATTTTTTTTGGAGGGAATCGTAGTATGTAAGTCTGTTGTGTTCAAAGCAGCACAGCTATTCCATCTATAAACATGAGACCTGACGTACTTCATCCTGCTGGTTAATTAGCGGGCTAGCAGCTCCGCGGTGGTTCAGCTGTCTCGGAAGTCCAACGACTTAATTGGTCCTGCTCTCCGGTAGAAAATAAGGGAGGTCTTGGTTGACTCGTATTTTTCGGAGTTTTCTGTGATGCCATCGCCTTCCTGGATCCCGGAATGTATACAGTGATAGGTTTGACGCTTCCGGATTGGCAGCTGTTAATGGGAATGGGAATTTGTTGATGTTTGTTGAGTCCAGCTAGTTAGAACGCTGATGGTTCGGAATCTCGACTGAGAAAGAAAACTCCTCTAGAACTTGGACTTCCTGATCAGGGAGGTGTGGACGTGTGATTGTAGTAGTACAGATCAGTCACGTCTCTAACGTTCGCCGTGAAGCTCGTTACTGACAATCAACAACCTCCCGTGGAGGTTCAACATGACATTCGTACGCTGCGCCGCAAGTTAGCCTTATAGACACTTCATGAGTGGGACGTCTGGACTGGAAACGCGGCGGCACAAGCTGCAGGCGTGGATTTGTGGGTGGCGTGACCCGGCGGAAGTGCTCGACGGAGCGGTTCGGTTGGACTCGGGTTACACACGGAGGCTTGGAGACGCAGGAGTGGACTGAAAAGCGGCGATAATTGTCCTCGTGCTGTGCGAGATCTGCGCCGCGGTCATTCCTCCTACCTGCCGCCGCGTCCTTTCTCCTCACAGCATCCTCTTTTCTTTTGCTTCCTCACCGACGATCCACTCACAACGACCTGCCTTTCAACACTGCTCTCATAATGCTTATGCCAACAGCATAGTGTGTGTGTGTGTGTGTGTGTGTGTGTGTGTGTGTGTGTGTGTGTGTGTGTGTGTGTGTGTGTGTGTGTGTGAGAGAGAACGTGTGTGTACAGCCCTTTATTCCTCTCGGATTCTCTGCGCTTTGCCCTGCCACACAGCTCCTACACTGTTTATGCCAACAGCTGTGTGTGTGAGGTGTGTGTGTGTGTGTGTGTGTGTGTGTGTGTGTGTGTGTGTGTTTGGCCAGAAAAGCCTGAATAGACTCATTACCAGATTCAGGACCTGAATAGTTTAAATAGATTCATTATTTAAAGTGTTTAGCGCACCACTCATGCAACAATGACGATGGCACCGACTGAATGCAGAATGGGGTGTGTGTGTGTGTGTGTGTGTGTGTGTGT
>CM022780.1:1317731-1342731 GCA_012411365.1 Ameiurus melas
TTTACTCGAACGGCGTTTGGGTTTCTGTGGGAGAGATCTGATGGCCGACTCGTCGATGCTATCGTAAAGGGGTTCTGCCGTCTTTTCGTTGCAGTCTCTGCTTTCGTTGCTCGAACACGGTTCTACTACCATCGGCGGTGCCAGGTGTGATGATGTCAAGATGTCCATCATGATGTTCTTGGAGATGTTATCAAACGGAAGTGAATACTCTGAGTCTGGGGTACTGGAGCAAGGACGAAGCGGTTGGTGTTGCTCTTCTTGCTCAGCTCGGTCTGGATTCTCTTTATCCGAAAGTCCTGCCGTGACCCGGGAGTACGCCTCGTCTTCCGTGTTGGCTAAAGGACAGCTTCGGAAGTTCTTGACCTGGTTCTTTCTCGGCAGTGGCCGAGCGTCAAGGTTTAAACTCTTAACCCCAGTCAGGTGTTTATCTGCAGGCATTTCCAGTCTGGTACGATTGGGAGACGATTGTTTGGCTCGTTCCTGACCGGGCGTTTCCGACAGCATGCTGTATATGGTACTGGAATTGTCCTCCGCTGGGGGAGAGATTTTGGGATGTTGGTGCGTAGCTGCACCACTTGAAGGCTGTTGCTGTGGAAAACTTGCTCTCTGTACGTTGATGGCAGCTTCCACGTGCTGGAAAATGGTGTTGCCTTGCTTGGTTTCGAACTCAAAGTTGCCTTCGCCAGAGTCGCACCTCCTTCCGGCCTCGAAGGAGAACGTTGTCTGTGGAGGACCAGCACGTTATTACGATGCCTTAACGCGTATAAATCGTGGTTTGTTGTCGTGTCAGAGGAAGCAGAGGAATCGTACCTTGTCTCGTCCAAACCTACGCAGGTAGCGATATGGCCAGGTGAAATGCACTTCTCCCGTCTTGGGCTCTTTCAGGAGCAGGCTGTCAAAGTCTGTACGCAGCAAGTACTGCCCTTTCAACCCACACCTGTCTGCAGCGTCCGTACGTCTGATGGTCACCTTGAAGTCCTTCATCGCTGAAGACAAAGAAAAGAACAAAACCCAAAAGGTTTTCTTTTCATTATTAACGTTTTTTTTTACGTTTACACGCACGTCAGTATTCCGATATTAACCAGAATTCGGCGCTATCCTGTTTAGTACCGAGTCATGTAAACGCCGCAAGACAATAGTCTGAATCCCCGAGTTACGATACGGCTGTTGCATGTGAGCTCGGAAACCGAACAATATCTTCTTCTGGTCTAGCTTCGATAGCCGTCTCTCTCATGATGGCGTTAAAAACAACGTATATAATAAACCATAACAATTTATGGAAGGAGTCTCCAGTGTCGGCGCTTCGTTAACACGCGGAGGTAAAGAGTTTATACAGTACGTTGTGGTTTTTCTATAATAATTCACTTCAAGAGCGAGACCCAGTGTTGATGTCTGCTGTTTTTTATCTGCTGTGGGAACAGGAGCTGGTTTCTGAAGTGAACCGGTGCTGGAAATGGATCGTGGGTAAAAGATTACGGGTAAGTGTTATCACGTCGCCGTGGAGTCCGTGCAATACAATGAAATAAAATGCACAACACCACCTTCACAAACACGTAACTTATTGCATCATCGGTCGTTTAAACCGGGAACATCTCAGCGGCCTCTGGAGGACAATTATTTTTGGACTGCCGTGTCAACACGCAGCAGCTTGTTAACTTCCATCAGCATCTTTATTCGAAGTTCTCAGACAGTTGGAGTCAGTATTGGCGTTTCGGAAGCATGGGGTAAAACGAGGTTGGTGCGTGAGGTACGCTGCTTCTACAGACTCGCGACTAACGTAGAGACGAGAAGAAAGAAAATCCTGCTGGTGCACAGGAGACACGCGGTTTGCAGCTACTTATTTCATACGTAACATGTGGTAATGGGAGCTCCAACATCTCCGCGGAGAGGAAGTCTACCTTCTCAACAACAACAAGAACTCAAGCTTCTGTTTGCAGCTTGCTGAGCTACAACCTCTCGAAACAGGGCAAAGGATGACACAGTTCCTTCCGGTGAAACACACTGGTATTACAGAAATAGTTCATGTGTGAGAGAGAGGAAGAGAGGGAGGGAGAGAGAGAGGGAGGGAGAGAGACAGAGAGAGAGACAGAGAGACAGAGTGAGAGAGACAGAGAGAGACTGAGAGAGAGAGAGAGAGAGAGAGAGAGAGACAGAGAGACAGAGAGAGAGAGAGAGAGAGAGAGAGACAGAGACAGACAGAGAGAGAGACAGAGAGAGAGAGACAGACAGAGACAGAGTGAGAGAGAGAGAGAGAGAGAGAGAGAGAGACAGGGAGAGAGAGAGAGAGAGAGAGAGAGAGAGAGAGAGAGAGAGAGACAGGGAGAGACAGAGAGACAGAGAGAGAGAGAGAGAGAGAGGGAAAAACCCACAGGGAGTAAAGAATATATATATATAAATAAAAATATATATTTCAAAAAAGCAAACAAGATTGTGAGAGAGAGAAAGAGAGGGAGAAAGAAAGAGAGTGAGAAAGAGAGAGAGAGAGAGAGAGAGAGAGAGATTAAGTGAGAGACAGAGAGAGATAGAGACAGAGAGAGAGAGGGAGAAAGAGAGAGAGAGAGAGAGATAGAGAGAGAGATTGAGAGAGAGATTGAGAGAGAGAGAGAGAGAGAGAGAGAGAGAGAGAGAGAGAGATTGAGAGAGAGAGAGATTGCTTCCAGGAGATGAACTTTAGCAGTTGGTGTAAATCATCTTGTAAAAGATTTTATCGTTTAAAAACCAGTATTTCTTTCGTTCCCAGTTTGTCTCTCGTTCTTTCTTTCGTTCTCGCTCACATAAAGTTCAGTATCTCGTGTTTAAGAAGAGAAAAAAAAACCCATGTGAGTAATCGAAAGCCGGTTCAGAACTGAAGGATCTGGCTGGTTTCAGTCGTGTCTTCACGTCTCTGCTCCTCTGCCAGGTGAGAAGTGAGCTCAGGAAGTTTGGGGGTTTGTGGGGAACACACTCTTACATCGTGGCAACAAACTGTACGTCTTCATGACGTAAAAACCGTCTCGAGCGCACGCAAGTGTTTCACAACGCCACGGGTAACGCTCCTAGAAGATCTAGAGCTCCTGCTTTAAAGACCTGCCTCGTGTCCTGCGGTCTGGTTCGAAAAACTCTTCCACATGAACCCGCGCGAGACCACAGCATGAGAGGAACAGTACAGGAACAGTACAGGAACAGTGCAGAAACAGTGGCAGGAACAGTGGAGGGAACAGTACAGGAACAGTACAGGAACAGTGGCGGGAACAGTGGCAGGAACAGTGGCAGGAATCGAGTGGAACAGACAGGAACAGTGGCAGGAACAGTGGCAGGAACAGTGGCAGGAACAGTGGAGGGAACAGTACAGGAACAGTGGCGGGAACAGTGGAGGGAACAGTACAGGAACAGTGGCGGGAACAGTGGCAGGAACAGTGGAGGGAACAGTACAGGAACAGTGGCAGGAACAGTGGCGGGAACAGTGGCAGGAACAGTATAAGAACAGTACAGGAACCGTGAGTAAACAAATAAACAAATCAACAACGTTCCGTTCAGAAAACGTTCTGCTCCGGCTTCACTCCTGACACTGGAGACTCCTTCATCGACCGCGCGCCTTGTGTGCAGTTTATTTGTCTCTAACCAGCTCCAGACCAGCGCCTTAATACAGATGTGTGATCTGCAGCTGCGGAAAGTTCTTCGACGGCTTCTGACCGATCGGAACGCAGGATCCCAGTAAAACCAGTAAAAATGCAGCATTTTTTTTTTTAAATAAACAAACAACACAACGAACTAGCGTTCCACACTCAGTTACGAGATGCTGATGCCAACTGATGCTGGTGTAAGTGTTGATAGATCTGCTCTGACCATGCGTGGAGGTTAGAAGAGCAGAGATGCTGACAGCAGGATGTGTCACGCTGTGACTGATAAGCAAACACACACACACACACACACACACACACTCACACACACACACACACAGAGAGGGCGGACTGTGGTGTTACACACTGTTCCACCACCGAACAGGAAAACCAGGCCACACATTTCCACTGCGTAACAGAGGAATGAAGAAGTGGCTGAAGTTTCAGACCCACGTGGTGATAATGTACAGAAATGACCTTCTACAGATTCTCACAGCAGCTCTTCTCAGAGCTTCTGCAGTTCCTCTCACGTGGCCTTCTCATGTTCGTGTCGGTGAAGTGGAACGTGTTCTCACCGGCCTCTTTGCCACAGTACAGAGAATTATCCGTCATGGAGACGTCGTCGGGTTCGGGCGGTAAACTGCTGCATCTCGTCGCTCCTCTTTCGCTCCAGTTCATCTGCAGAACCAACACAATGGCAGAAATGATCACATGACCGTGTGTGTGTGTGTGTGTGTGTGTGTGTGTGTTTAGTCATTCTTGAGTCATGTTCTCTTCTGTAACAGCTGAAGTCACTTTATTCTGTGTTGCGTAAAACGATTTGTGGAGTAATAATGGACGATTTACGTAAGACGTCGGTGCAGAGTAGTGCGTTATCTGTTAGCGTCGCGGCTAACAGCGTATCGACGATGTGGAAAAGTGGAGGATTAGAGAGATTCGAGGGTTGTGGTCGGAGGTGCTGGGGTTTGATCTCACCGACCTTCTGGTCAGACGTCCAGCGTCTTAACCACCGAGCCACCACACGTGTGATGTCTCGATCGCTACGTGAGCTCGTGCAGATTCAGAACGTGCGGTGTTTCCTGTCAGCGCAGGTCTGCCGTTAGAAGAGCTCGGGATCCGGTACCGCGTAACGGTCCATTCTTTTCCAGTGTGTTACGTTTACAGTGCACGCGTCACGTGGAATCGACCGGGATCTAATCCGTATGAATCCGATGATCAGGGTGTATTTCTCCGTCTGATTACGGTGTGAATTGGATCTCTGAGGTTTGAGGAGTGGAAGGGTCCGTCCCCCATAAGCACGTTTTTATTTTTAGACTGATTTCATGTACTGCTCCATGTGACCGTGCCTGACCTTAACCTCCGGTCGAAAACGGCACCGAAACTGCTGATTTAAAGCGACGGCCCGCGTTCACGTACGCTAGTTACACAAGTTCACGTTCAGACTCGCGGAAAGATCTGAATCTGGAAGGTTCCCTTCCTCTAAAACGCGGACGGTCCGCAGCGCTCGTACAGGGACGCCGAACGGAATAAGCCCTGTCGTCCTTAATACAGGGACGCGAAGGAGACGTTTATTCGACACGATCGGAAGGAGTCTCCAGCGTCGGAGGCGTTAAGTTTACGCTTCGTTGCGGTTTCTCGGCTGCGGTTGTTTTTTTTTGTTTTGTTTTTTAACTTTAAGAGAAAGAAGAAGAAAAAAAGGAAGTAGGATTAGGAACTAACTTTACACGACATTGAACGCAACTATAAATGGATCAGGAATAAAAATAAGTCGGACGTCGAGATTTTTGACACCGCTGCGTCTCGCCGATCCTGAACTTCGTGCTCGTCTCAGGTCTCTGAAGACTCACTGATATAATCCTCTGTGGAGTCAACCTACAGGACACACTCAACCATCTGTCGTTCTGTACTTTCACACGCAACACTCACACGCCGAGCGCTAACCGATGCGTTGAACAACTCGACATTAAGGGTTGCAGCAGCAGACGTGAGTGAGAAGTTACTTACAGGAAATGCAATTTCACACAGTCTCTGCATCCAGTCGTCGACTTCGTGCACTTCGACAGCGAACACGAACGTCTTCTCCGTGGTTTCCACCAAGAACGCCTTGCAGTCCTTCGGGCAGCCGTCTACATCCGCAGCCTCGGACACGCGAATGCAGTCGCTCAGTCTGATGATCTGCGAAGACGTTAGAGCGCGTTTTTACACGTGTCTCGCATCATACGCGCCAGCGTTGCAGTGGGAGAACAGAAACTAGGCGCATGAATCATCCCACAGCGTTCCACACGGCGCCGAACTGAACTCACGAGTCAGTCCGCTTGCGCGTTCCGCACGATGAGCTTCCTGAAGAGATCATCGTGTGTTTACGTGGAATCGAGAGAACCGCGTGTGATGGAAACGTCGCCGCTGTCGGCGCACGCTCGGCGCAGGAGTGCTGATCTTTATCGCTCACCTTTTTGTTGTCCTGCTTGCTTTTGCATTTCTCCAGCGTGCCGGTCCCGCCATCTTTACACTCGAAAAACTCGAGGCGTGAGATGGAGCAGGTGCTCTCCCGGTACAGGATGGACCACACTTTTCTCCACTTCTGCAAAAAAAAAACCAAAAAAACAACAAAACCAAATACATATAAACCCCAGAACCGATCGATTGGTTTGTTTCAAACACAGGCGCGGACTTTCCGTTATCAACCCAAAGTCTTCTTCGGTTTGTCCCGATGATAAATCCCACGCTGGCCCTGAGTGCAGCTTCATCGACCGATATAATCCAACGCGTCCTCGTCCCGCCCGTCACTCCAACGTCTACCTCGTTATTCCGACCGTAAAAGATTTTCATGGACTTTGCATCATCGGTACACGTTATAATACCCGGCGTCCGATTTGACCTCGTTAAAAAAAAAAGATCTATATTTTTCGGTGAACCGAACCTGACCCCCGTGAGGTCCCTGGACTCCGATCTCTCCTCTCTGACACGTACAGCCCTAAGTGCAAATCCCTTAAGGTTTCATCTAGAACCTCGGGTTTCTTCATCAAAAAAAAATAAAATAAACGCTTTCGGAAATCTTAAACCCGTCGTCCTGCTGAAGAACCGTCGGGGAGCGTTTTCTTACAAAATCCTGACGTGTGGATATCTGACGGTTACGGAATGTTTCACGCGTGCCGTATGTTCCGTAACGTCTCTGATCTCAGAGCGCACGTTAAACCAGAGTAAAGGAACTTCGAGATAATACAACAATTCATTTTTCAGTCCTCACACGGTTCTGAGATAAAGATCTGCACCCGAGCGTCGAATAATAATAGAATCGTTTCAGGATGCGGGTCGTGACCGCGGCGTGAGGAGCGTGTCGGTTCAGGCTTACCTTTCCGAATCTTTGCTGCTGTACATACAGCATACCCTGCTTCCTAATGTCCTCCTCCATGTCGGTCCGTTTCACGCCGCGCTCGCAAACAACTGCGAGCTTCTTCCGCCGAGCGGAGATGTAGCACCCTTTCCTGCATATTTGCGTGTGACGTAATCAACATCTCCGCCATGAGTTCCGCCATTTCTACATCCTGTATAACCCAGACGAGTTGTTTCACAACGCCGCTGCAAGCAGAGATACGCTTGACGTGCGTTTCTCTAAAACGACGGCGATAAGCACACTTCCAACGTCAACACTTAGTTCCTTCTCTGTATTCTGTGTGTGTGTGTGTGTGTGTGTGTGTGTGTGTGTGTGTGCGTACTCGTCGACAGTTTGCACAGAGATGTGCACTTTTTTTTTATTATTTGATTGCACATTTTCACAAGCAAAGACAGACGCTTTGTGGTTGGTTAGAAAGTATTGATGAAGCTCTGTTTTTGTCTCACACACACACACACACACACACACACACACGAGGGTCAACACGATTTGCATGCCTCAAAAGATTTAACAGTTGAGGTGTCATCTCAACACTGTGGTCAGCTGCTCTTGCTGACATCCTGTTTCCACTGTCAGAAACACACACACACACACACACACACACACACACACACACACAGTGTTCTTGCTCGTTAAAATTAGACCTGCTCTACTAATTTCTTCCAAAATAAAAAGAAAACCATCCGAGATAACGGAACTCGTTCTGATGAAACTCTTTCCTATTCGAAATGGCTTGGCTCTCTGCTGCCCCTCGGAGGACGTGAAGGTAGATAACGTCCGTTACAAGCACACTGTGTGTGGCACAATCGTGTCTATCTTGAACGGTCTCTGATCGATTTTCCACGTACACGGTAATCCTGGAGGCTTCCGCAACATGCCCTCGAAGGCCACAGAGCCTCATCGCGCATGGCCTCGACGAGTTTCTCGATGTGCCTCGATGCGTTTCGTGCTGAGATAGGGATGGTGATAGGGGTGAATCACGAACGCGTTCGGAACAGTGTTTCAGACTTTTGACGGCAGAACCTGGAAAGCCATCGAGACGGCCTGTGTACGGCAGGACTCCAACCCCGTTCAGAGGGGCGTGAAGCTTGTGTGACCACCTTGTTTTATCTCAGCACCTTTTCATACATGACGGTCGATGGAAATTCACAGTAAAGCATCAGGACAGACTTCACCAGAACCTAATGGGAATCTTGCACGACACCACTGGTGCTTGTTTTCGGTGTGCATGATGAAGACCTGCAGTACAAGATAAACATCTTGGTGCCCCTTTGATCTAAAGTGCAACAGGCAGTTTATTATGCACAGCAATAGCTTTCAGGTTGACGTACACCGCTGCCCTCTTCTGGCAGACTCTGTAGCAGCACTCAAACACAGTTAACAAGAACTTGAATCTCGAGTGACACCACGTTGTTTTAGTTCCCTTGACTGACCTTTTCACACACACGACAGGATCAAACTGACTCACAGCAGTCCTGGAGGCTTTTTCAACATGCCCTTAAGGGCAACAAAGCATCAGGATAGACTTCTCTCTATCCTGGAATCAAACCCAGCTCACAAGAACCTACACCATCTTGACTTGTGTGCATGGAAAAGTGACCTGTGACCTGAACAACAGGCTGTAATTTCTTATGCCATCGCTATACACCGACCCAGATGGGACTCAAACCCACAATCTTCAGCTCCGAAGACTGATGCCTTCTCCATTAGGCCACTGGGCCTTCACGGAGAAGTTTCCAGATACTTCACTTCTTAATCCTACATCAGACCCACATTCCTCGACTCTGCTTACATTTGTTTTGAATCAGAAACACATTGGGATTCTGCAGTTTGTTTCTGCGGTATAAACAAACGTTCTGTAACGAATCGAGCTCAAACGAGAGTCTAATGGTCTCCACATTCCTCCGTGGGTGCGAAGGAAGACGTAGTTTCAGCTCTGTGCCTCAAATGACTTTTCTTTTTTTTTTCTACTTCTCAAAAGTAAGTGTTTTGATGTCTTTGAGGAATCTCTGGAATATGAACCTTTTACCGCGCCTCGTCCTCCTTACAACTCCCGGTTAACGGATTCGATCCGTCCTTCGGAAGAAGTGAATGTCTGGAAACGCTGACCTTTATTCAGACAGAAGACGTTCTCCTGGAGAGTCTGGAGCAATTTCCTGATGTCCACCATGTGGTAGTGGCTTGCGAGTCCGTGGAATGTTCACTGCAAGCAGGAAACAGGAAGTGAATTTACATTCCGCGTTCACACATTGTTTCGTTTTATTTTCAGCTGTTTTTCCTCCACAGGACACAATCTAACCATTCATCCGTCCGTCCTTCCTTCCATTCATTCGTTTGAATGCCTACATGGAGCTGAACTGAACTCGTCTCTGTGCCACTAATGTCTTTTCATTGAAGGACATTAACGGCTGCTTTGGGAAAACAGGGAAGCCCCCTGCTCCGGCTTCTGGGCTTTCTTCCAGTCCCACAATTACTTCTCCTGTGTTCCTGTACGAGTCTGACGGAAAGTGGACAGGACTGAACTGATTCCATAGAGGCGAGTTAACGCTGCGGTTCTAATCAGACTCTTGGAGGAAAAACAAGAGTGTAGAAACTCTTCTCCCCCTCTAAACTTCTCCAACATCGACCCTGTCGGACTAATTTTAACCCGGCAGGAGTCTGATCACTTTTCCAGATATCAAACATCCAGACACAAATACAAACGAGCGAAAAAAACAAGGTTTTTGAGAGTGTTTTATTGTAAATAAAGCAAGCGGAAGGAATAAAACAACTTGTAGCGACATGGACATGAACATGAACGGTTCCTCGATGTAGGGCAGGGGGAACCCTGTGGTTTTGAAGGTCTCGAGTTCAAACTCCAGCACTACCAACCTGCCAGTGTTGGGCCCCTTGGTCCAGGCCCTTATCCCTCAACCGCTCTAATGAATAAACCAGATAAATGTAAGTCGCTCTGGATAACAGCGTCTGCCAAGCGCCGTCAAAATGGACTCTTTATATAAATACAAGTATAGATAAGTACTAAGCAAGATATTGAATAACGTACACATACGTATAATAAATAGACCTATATCGAGTCTGAATCAAATTTAAAAACCCCCTCAAAGATGGCTTTAAGACCGAAGCTCTTAAAGAAAACCAGCTGTGGACGACGCTCCGCCTCCGCCTGGGCCTCGAGCACATATGGAAAAATACAGACATTGAAGAAAGGGATATATTGAGAATGAAAATAGAGCGGAGAGTTCCGGCGCATCTGGAACGTTCTCTGAGTTTTACGGCCTACATCACAAGAGGACATATGAAGAGCAGTCGTTCAAACAAAAAACCAAAAAAAGACATGTTCATCCTTCTGAGTAAAGCGTCCATCTGGGACGCGCTACGTCCGTCAGGGTGGCTCTTCGCGTTGTCGTGTGTGTTTTTCTCTCCCGTCGCCGTGCTGCGTCCGTCGTGTTCCTCTCCGAGTTCTGAGCGGGTCGTGGGTCCAGGTGTCGGGTCTCTCGCTTCTAGTCTTCGAGTAAGAGTTCCTCGAGTCTTTTGCTCGAAAGCGCTTCAGTAATAGTCTCCGTCGTAGTCTCTGATCGGATCGTATCCCGTCAGCTCCTTCACGCGTTCTTCTAAATACGCAGACATCTCGCCTAGGACGAAACGAAACAATGGGTTTGTTTAGATCAACGTCGTGAAAAGGCATGTTCGGAGTTTGTACGCGTTCGGCGATGGTTTAGGGTTATTAAATGGCGTGAGGCGAGGCCAATCCTGGCTACATCGGTCACGTTATGTGGTTATAAGATCTTCTAATGATCAACGTGTGATTATAGGGAACGACTCACGAAGAAACCCTCAGGAGAACGGAAGCAGTGTTAAAGTGTAAAGTCAGTGTCCGTGTGCTGGCCCGTTACCCGGTGGCAGAATCCCCAGCACCGCAGTGGCCGAGACGTTTCCCAGCTCGTTCTTGGCGACGCATCTGTAGGTCCCCGAATCGTCCCGAGTCGCGTCCTCGATCTGCAGCCAACTGGAGAGCTCGTATTTCTGAGGCCCTCCTCTGGACTGCGGAGGACGAGGGACGTGTGAGTACATACAGAATATACACCGATTACATCCCAGATCACGTGCACGAACGTGACAACACGTTAACGTTTCAAACTGTTCACCTGGACAGATATGTGAGGATCGTCTCCAGGCAAAACCACCTCCTTTCCGTCTTTCCTCCACTCCACCAGCGCCATGGGGAAGGCAAAGACCTCGCACAGGAACACTGCACTGCTGCCGGTCACGTTCACCAAGTTACGTGGAGGGACTTTGATGACAGGAACTTACAGAGAAGAGAGAGAGAGAGAGAGAGAGAGAGAGAGAGAGATCAGACAAGGGATCATGTTCAGAAGCTATTTCCTCTCAGTAAAGCTTTAGAGCCACTGGGGTGCGTCCGGCTGCGTTCTTCAAAGGTCATAAATCTCCTCTCGAAAGCCAACAGGAAAATTATAGGCTCCAGAAAGCCCAAAATTCCCAAACAGGCAGTTAAAGGGTTTAGGAGAGGAAAACATTTGTAAGAGAACACATAAGCTGTTAAAAAACAAAACAAAAAAAAAAACAACAACAACCCACAAATATCTAAGAGCGACTGTGTGAAGAACTTCTGAATTCATGTGTGTGGAATTTATTTCATTCGTTCTGATCAGAAGAGTTTCTATTTTCCGTAACGCTGCTCCGGCAGTATGTTTCCGTTTCTATAGTAACCGCTCGTTCCTGTACGGTGTGACCGGTACGCTGGACGCGACACATAGACGCCGTAATCGTCGACACGGTGACGTTTTCTGTAACGTTTACGGAAGGAGTCTCCAGTGTCAGCGCTTTGTAACAGTCCGGGGTAAAGCTGGGATTTTAACTTTAAGAGGAGAGGGGGGGGGGCAGATAGAGAGAGAGAGAGAGAGAGACAGAGAGAGAGAGAGAGAGAGAGAGAGAGAGAGAGAGAGAGAGAGAGAGAGAGAGAGAGAGAGAGAGAGAGAGAGAGAGAGAGAGAGAGAGAGAGAGAGAGAGAGACAGAGACAGAGAGAGAGAGAGAGAGACAGAGAGAGAGAGAGAGACAGACAGAGAGAGAGAGAGAAAGACAGAGAGAGAGAGAGAGAGAGAGACAGAGAGAGAGAGAGAGAGACAGAGAGAGAGAGAAGACAGAGAGAGAGAGAGAGAGAGACAGAGAGAGAGAGAGAGAGAGACAGAGAGAGAGAGAGAGAGAGAGAGAGAGAGAGAGAGACAGAGAGAGAGAGAGACAGAGAGAGAGAGAGACAGAGAGAGAGAGAGAAGACAGAGAGAGAGAGAGGACAGAGAGAGACAGAGAGAGAGAGACAGAGAGACACAGAGAGAGAGAGATACAGAGAGAGAGAGAGACAGAGAGAGAGAGAGACAGAGAGATACAGAGAGAGAAAGAGAGAGAGAGAGAGATACAGAGAGAGAGAGAGAGAACAGAGAGAGAGAGAGAGAGAGAGAGAGAGAGAGAGAGAGGCCGGTGAGGGAACGAGCGTTTGTAGCTGCTATAACGTAAGTGAGACAGGAAGAACCCTGTCCAGCGTGCACCCCGCCTTGTGCCCGACGCTCCCGGGATGTTCTCCAGGTTCTCCGTGACCCTGAAGGACAAGCAGTAGAATAGATAAGACCGGACGGACAACAGGAAGTGACGTTTTAAAGACGTCTCACAGCATTACACGTGTGAACATGGTAAAGGTTGACAAGTTGCTGGTCCGAGCGGAATCAAACACTCGGTCACGTGCCTGTATGAGGAACAGAGTCCTCCCGGAGGGTCAGTGGGTGGTGTACCGCCGGGTTTAACTCTCACACTGGACTTTTTTATGCAAATTAGCCTCGTATAAGAATCAGTAAATGTTTACCGTGCTCTGATCTCAGGGACTTTTCGGCACGAACAACAACAACAACAACAACAACAACAACAACAACAACAAGTTGCTCGTACCCGTGCTGCACGGCCCGCGGCTGGAGCTCAGTCCCGGTGCGGAGAACGCGGCTTCCCTGAACGCGCAGACGTTGGTGTAGGTCCGAGCGTCTGATCCGCACACGGGCTCCTGAGACGCGCACGCGCACTGCGTCTCCCGCGTCTCTCCGTCGGTCTTACACTCGAGTCCCTCTCCACAGAGACCGTAGTAGACGCCTCTGTCTCCGGGGTCGCACGGCTGTCCCTCCAGACCCCCGCACTCGAGGCAGCAGCCGCACGAGTCGCGCACGAGCCCGGCCCGGCAGCCCTGCGCCGGCGGACACAGCTCCGGGACGCACCGCTCGCACGCGCTCCTCTCCTCCAGCGCCTCCGCGCGGTAGTCACCGAGAGCGGCCAGGTCTTCATCCGCCTCGTCGTCTGTGTAGGACGGGAAACTTTCCCCGGGCGCGAAGCTCAGTGGAAGAAGAACAATAAGCAGAAGCATCGTGACCCCACTGCTGTGTGCTGATAATAATAATAATAAGAAGAAGAAGAAGAAGAAGAAGAAGAAGAAGAAGAAGGTGGAGAAGGAGGAGAAGAAAGGACACGGTTCTCCTAGTCGAATCCGAGCGCAAAGCGGAGCTGACGCCCAGACGGGGCTGGAGGATCTCCGGTGTCCCTCTGTCTCACACACACACACTCTCACACACTCTCACACACACACACGCGCGCGCGGGAAAGAGGGAACGGAGGAACCCCCTGAGCACAGGGAGAGCCAGACACTCCTCTCCTCCTGAACTCCGCCACCTCCTGCTCTAAAAATAAAGGTTCTTCACCACATGTTCTGTAAAGAACCTTCTTCTTGTCACAAGCAAGAAGTTGTTTTTCACTGTACAGGGTTCTGGAGTCGAGCTAGACGGTTCTCTAGAGATGACAGATGACAGTTCTTTAGTTAAAGGTTCTTCAGAGCAGCGTACCGGTTCTTCGAGGTCTCATCCCTTCTCAGAAGATTCCAGTGAAAACCTGTTAAAGGTTCGCTCTTAAACATAAAAGTTCCGATGAGAACCAAAAAGAGTGTTTTTTTTTCAGCCTGATGCCATTATACAGTAGGAGAACCCTTTTGAGTTGTGTGAAGAACCTTATACTCAGAAGTTCTTCCGTGTATGTACTGGTGCGTGCTTTGAAGGAACCAAAGTAAGGTTCTTAAGAGTGACTCCAGGAGAACCTTCTAACAAATCCAGTCCCACAAAGAACCTTATACAGCAGGGTTCACCAGTACACTGCTCTGAAGAACCCATAACGCAACATAAAGCACTTCTGTAACCTCCAGAGAACCGTCCAGCTCAACCCAAGAACCCTATACAATGAAAAAACAAGGTTCATGACTGGAGGAAACCATTGTTTTTAATTTTAGACTGTTCTCGTGACATTCTCTTAAGAACCTCACTTCGAATCCTTACAGCACTAATTAAGAGGATGTTGTTGTTGTTGTTGTTGTTTTTTTAGAGAACTTATGATAACATGGTTCCTTGTAGCACTGCTGTGAGGAACCATTCTGTAGAGCACCAGTGAATAGACGGTTCTCTAAATAGAACTTCAGAGTAAAAGGTTCTTATAACGTAAAACTCGAAAGGCTGAAAACCCTCTTTTTGGTTCTAATTGGAACCTGTATTTTACAGAGTGTAGCCGAGCTGAAGGAGAACTTTCGGGGAATCTGAACCACGTGCAGAGCGGCGGAGAAAATAAACGTCTCGCAGTCAGACTCCCGCAGAACCGCTCGTGTCGCGCCTGCCTTCGATTTCTATCCCGTGACACACAGTAAAACCCGCGCAGTCTCTCATTAACATCTGTAACCACACTGCCTCATTAACATCTGTAACCATACTGCCTCATTAACATCTGTAACCACACTGCCTCATTAACATCTGTAACCATACTGCCTCATTAACATCTGTAACCACACTGCCTCATTAACATCTGTAACCACACTGCCTCATTAACATCTGTAACCATACTGCCTCATTAACATCTGTAACCACACTGCCTCATTAACATCTGTAACCGCACTGCCTCATTAACATCTGTAACCACAGTCTTTCATTAACATCTGTAACCATACTGCCTCATTAACATCTGTAACCATACTGCCTCATTAACATCTGTAACCATACTGCCTCATTAACATCTGTAACCACACTGCCTCATTAACATCTGTAACCACAGTCTTTCATTAACATCTGTAACCATACTGCCTCATTAACATCTGTAACCACACTGCCTCATTAACATCTGTAACCATACTGCCTCATTAACATCTGTAACCACACTGCCTCATTAACATCTGTAACCACACTGCCTCATTAACATCTGTAACCACACTGCCTCATTAACATCTGTAACCATACTGCCTCATTAACATCTGTAACCATACTGCCTCATTAACATCTGTAACCATACTGCCTCATTAACATCTGTAACCACACTGCCTCATTAACATCTGTAACCACAGTCTTTCATTAACATCTGTAACCGCACTGCCTCATTAACATCTGTAACCGCACTGCCTCATTAACATCTGTAACCACACTGCCTCATTAACATCTGTAACCATACTGCCTCATTAACATCTGTAACCGCACTGCCTCATTAACATCTGTAACCACAGTCTTTCATTAACATCTGTAACCATACTGCCTCATTAACATCTGTAACCACACTGCCTCATTAACATCTGTAACCACACTGCCTCATTAACATCTGTAACCATACTGCCTCATTAACATCTGTAACCACACTGCCTCATTAACATCTGTAACCACACTGCCTCATTAACATCTGTAACCATACTGCCTCATTAACATCTGTAACCACACTGCCTCATTAACATCTGTAACCGCACTGCCTCATTAACATCTGTAACCGCAGCTTTTTTTTTTTTTTTTTTTTTTTTTTTTTTTGCCTCATTAACATCTGTAACCACAGTCTTTCATTAACATCTGTATCCCACTGCCTCATTAACATCTGTAACCGCACGCCTGCCTCATTAACATCTGTAACTCCATAAAAAAAAAAAATATTTTTTTTTCTTTCTCTTTATAAACTTTTTATTCCCTTTTTATTTTTATAATTAAAACTTTTTTTTTTTTTACTCTCAGAGTGTGGAATAAACACAAGCAGCACACAGCTGGATTTCTAAGGGTTAAGGGTTTAAGGGTTCACTAGAACGCGGTGAGCTGGTTTCTACAGGTCGGGTTCAGCAGAAGTACAGGGTGTAGATCCTCTCTCCACACACTCCATCTTACACACTGTTCAGTGCTGACTTCTGATTGGTCAGAAGGTGTTGATTAGTTTTCCACAGCAGCGCAGCTTCAAATCACAGCTTTATATTCATGTGTTTACGTTGTTTAAAGAAGAAAACCCCGTGTGACGGTCGGCATGGTGACGCTTTACAGAAGGAGTCTCCAGTGTCAGAGGTGAAGCTGTAGCTTTAGGTTTTCTCACATCTTCAGGACGGAGGAGTTTACACTTCCTTTCAGTTTCTCACTAACGATCTTTATTATGTCCAACTTACAGAGAGAGAATAGAGAGAGTTCTGTCTCTCTCTCCCCTCTCTCTCTGTCCCCCTCTCTCTGTCCCCCCTCTCTCTCTCTCTCCCTCTCCCCCTCTCTCTCTCTCTCTGTCTCTCTCCCCCCATCTCTCCCTCTCCCCCCCCTCTCTCTCTCTCCCTCTCTCTCTCCCCCCCTCTCTCTCTCTGTCTCTCTATCTCTCTCTCTCTCTCTCTCTATCTCTCTCTCTCTCTCTCTCTGTCTCTCTCTCTCTGTCTCTCTCTCTGTCTGTCTGTCTCTCTCTCTCTCTCTCTCTCTGTATCTCTCTCTCTCTGTCTGTCTGTCTCTCTCTCTCTCTCTCTCTCTCTGTCCTTCTCTCTCTCTCTGTCCCCCTCTCTCTCTCTCTCCCCTCTCTCTCTCTCTCTCTCTCCCCTCTCTCTCTCTCCCCCTCTGTCGCCCCCTCCCTGAATGTCCCCACACACGTCTGCAGCCTGGTCTCATTGTGAGTCTCACACTCTTGGCACGGCTGCTGCTGAATCATGGGATAATGAACAAAGAGCGTCTGGGCCAAAATGACACCTAATGAAATAACTTTGCAGGGGCATTAAAACAGTGGGGGGGGGGGGGGGGGGGTGTTTGGATAGCGTGGGGTCAGTTTTGGAGGGGTGTTGATTTGAGAGAATGTTTTGGCACACTCTCCTTCGGCGCCCTACGGACACACAGCCACTCATTGGAGCCGGATTACGAGTGTGTTCTGAACAGAGACGGGTTTTGGGACCGTTTCCAGCTCGGGGCGCTCGGGTATATATTCAGCCCTCGTGCCACAGGAGCGCGACAGGCGACACCCCGGAGCTGGTAAGAGACCACCACGCTCATCCTACACACTCTTTCTCCCACAGCGCTCTGGACTCTGGACCCTGGACCCCGGACCCTGGACTCTGGACTCTGACCGGTCAGGGGGTGCTGATTAGTTTTCTAGAACAGCAGCTGTGACAGTAGCGCAGGTGGTTATGGTTTCTATAGTAACGGCCCGTTCGCAGTGGACACAACGCTCATGATAAACACGTTTTTATGATGTTGATACGGCAAAGTTTTCTGTAAGTTTAACGTTTACGGAAGGAGTCTCCAGTGTCAGAGGTAAAGCTGGAACTAATCTTCAGGATGGAGTTCACGCTTCTCCGTGGTTTCTCCGGAAGAGAGAGGGAATAGAGAGACAGAATATAGAGAGAGAATAGAGAAAGAGAATAGAGAGAGAGAAAATAGAGAGAGAGAATAGAGAGAGAGAATAGAGAGAGAGAGAGAATAGAGAGAGGGAATAGAGAGAGAGAGAATTGAGAGAGGGAATAGAGAGAGAGAGGGAATAGAGAGAGAGGGAATAGAGAGAGAGAGAGAATAGAGAGAGGGTATAGAGAGAGAGAGAATTGAGAGAGGGAATAGAGAGAGAGAGGGAATAGAGAGAGAGGGAATAGAGAGAGAGAGAATAGAGAGAGGGTATAGAGAGAGAGGAAAATTGAGAGAGGGGAATAGAGAGAGAGAGAGAAGAGAGAGAGAGGAATAGAGAGAGAGAGAATAGAGAGAGGGAATAAAGAGAGAGAGAATAGAGAGAGGGAATAGAAGAGAGGGATAGAATAAGAGAGAGAGAATAGAGAGAGAGAATAGAGAGAGGGAGAATAGAGAGAGAGAGAGAATAGAGAGAGAGGGAATAGAGAGAGGGAATAGAGAGAGGGAGAATAGAGAGAGGGAATAGAGAGAGGGAGAATAGAGAGAGGGAATAGAGAGAGGGAATAGAGAGAGGGAGAATAAAGAGAGGGAATAGAGAGAGGGAATAGAGAGAGGGTATAGAGAGAGAGAATTGAGAGAGGGAATAGAGAGAGAGAGAGAATAGAGAGAGAGGGAATAGAGAGAGGGAGAATAGAGAGAGGGAGAATAGAGAGAGGGAATAGAGAGAGGGAGAATAGAGAGAGGGAGAATAGAGAGAGGGAATAGAGAGAGGGAGAATAGAGAGAGGGAGAATAGAGAGAGGGAATAGAGAGAGGGAGAATAGAGAGAGGGAGAATAGAGAGAGGGAATAGAGAGAGGGAGAATAGAGAGAGGGAATAGAGAGAGAGGGAATAGAGAGAGGGAATAGAGAGAGGGAGAATAGAGAGAGGAATAGAGAGAGGGAGAATAGAGAGAGGGGAATAGAGAGAGGGAGAATAGAGAGAAGGGAATAGAGAGAGGGAGAAGAGAGAGAGGGAATAGAGAGAGGGAGAATAGAGAGAGGGAGAATAGAGAGAGGGAATAGAGAGAGGGAGAATAGAGAGAGGGAATAGAGAGAGAGGGAATAGAGAGAGGGAATAGAGAGAGAGGGAATAGAGAGAGGGAATAGAGAGAGGGAGAATAGAGAGAGGGAGAATAGAGAGAGGGAATAGAGAGAGGGAATAGAGAGAGAGGGAATAGAGAGAGGGAGAAAGAGAGAGAGAGAATAGAGAGAGGGAATAGAGAGAGGGAGAATAGAGAGAGAGGGAATAGAGAGAGGGAATAGAGAGAGGGAGAATAGAGAGAGGGAATAGAGAGAGGGAGAATAGAGAGAGGGAATAGAGAGAGGGAATAGAGAGAGGGAGAATAGAGAGAGGGAGAATAGACAGAGGGGGATGGTGAAGGCGGAGCTGCTATAACGTAAGTGAGAGATTGTATCCTTTAACATTTATTTGTGAAACAAAACCTTCGTTGTTACAGCTCGTCACACCTCTCCTGGTTCACCATGGCAACCGATCACCAGAACCCTTCATCCAAACAAAAGAATCCTGCATCCAGCACTTTCAAGGTGCGCACACGTCGCTTTACACGTCTGTAGCGTATCATCACTGTTCACACACCGCTAACGGGAAACCCGGCACGTTCTCGTCTTTCAGCTGAACATCTACGAGCAGGAGAACTTCCAGGGTCGCTGCCATGAGCTGACTGGGCCGTGTAACAACCTGCAGGAGGCGGGCGTGGAGAAAGTGGGCTCCATACTGGTGCTGTGTGGACCGTGAGTATGTGTGTGTGTGTGTGTGTGTGTTGGGGATTAAAAAATGTGACGAATGTGTACGTGTGTGTACGTGTGTGTGTAGGTGGGTGGGGTACGAGCGGCCCGGCTGTAAGGGTGAACAGTACGTGCTGGAGAAGGGCGAGTATCCTCGCTGGGATTCCTGGACCAACAGCCGGCGCAGCGACTGCATCTTCTCCTTCCGTCCCATCAAAGTGGTAAATAACGTCGACGTGAACGTTACGCTTCTGACATTTCTCTCAGCTTTCATCACGTCCCCGTCCTTCACACCACTTTTCTCCATTCTGCTGATTCCGGCTCGGTTCAGGACAGCCAGGAGCACAAGATCATACTGTACGAGAACCCCAACTTCGCAGGCAAGAAGATCGAGATCGTAGACGACGACGTGCCGAGTTTCCACGCTCACGGCTACCAGGAGAAGGTTTCCTCGGTCCGAGTGCAGAGCGGCACGTGAGTACCTGACCACTCGACCTGTTTACCGCATGGACTGTCCTTTTACGGTCCTGTTACAGTGAGGGGGAAAAGTATTTGCTCCCCTGCTGATTGTGTACGTTTGCCCACTGATAAAGAAATGATCAGTCTATAATTTTAATGGTAGATTTATTTGAACAGTGAGAGACAGAATAACAACAAAAACATCCAGAAAAACGCGTCAAAAATGTTATAAATTGATTTGCACTTTAATGAGAGAAATAAGTATTTGACCCCCTCTGCAAAACATGACTTAGTACTTGGTGGTAAAATCCTTGTTGGCGATCACAGAGGTCAGACGTTTCTTGTAGTTGGCCACCAGGTTTGCACACATCTCAGGAGGGATTTTGTCCCACTCCTCTCTGTAGATCTTCTCCAAGTCATTAAGGTTTCGAGGCTGACGTTTGGCAACTCGAACCTTCAGCTCCCTCCACAGATTTTCTATGGGATTAAGGTCTGGAGACTGGCTAGGCCACTCCAGGACCTTAATGTGCTTCTTCTTGAGCCACTCCTTTGTTGCCTTGGCCGTGTGTTTTGGGTCATTGTCATGCTGGAATACCCATCCACGACCCATTTTCAATGCCCTGGCTGAGGGAAGGAGGTTCTCACCCAAGATTTGACGGTACATGGCCCCGTCCATCGTCCCTTTGATGCGGGGAGGTTGTCCTGTCCCCTTAGCAGAAAAACACCCCCAAAGCATAATGTTTCCACCTCCATGTTTGACGGTGGGGATGGTGTTCTTGGGGTCATAGGCAGCATTCCTCCTCCTCCAAACACGGCGAGTTGAGTTGATGCCAAAGAGCTCCATTTTGGTCTCATCTGACCACAACACTTTCACCCAGTTGTCCTCTGAATCATTCAGATGTTCATTGGTAAACTTCAGACGGTCATGTATATGTGCTTTCTTGAGCAGGGGAACCTTTTGGGCGCTGCAGGATTTCAGTCCTTCACGGCGTAGTGTGTTACCAATTGTTTTCTTGGTGATTATGGTCCCAGCTGCCTTGAGATCATTGACAAGATCCTCAGGGCGGGACATACTGAGTAGCTCCTCCCGTTGTTTTAAAGAGCCAATAGAATTTACCTCACAGTTATCATCACGGGGAACTTCCTGTTGGAGATGGCATAAGGTAGATGTAAACCTGCTGTGGTATAAGAGGAATAGAACACTGACACTGCTCCTCTTCCTCTTCTCTCCCTCACAGCTGGGTGGCGTATCAGTACCCGGGGTACAGAGGGTACCAGTACCTGTTTGAGAAGGGCGAGTTTAAGGAGAATACTGAATTCGGGGCCCAGATTCCTCAGATCCAGTCGGTGAGACGGATCCGTGACATGCAGTGGCACCAGAAAGGATCTTTCCACACCTCCAACTGAGCTTCATCTCATCTCTCCTCTCCTCCTCCTCTAACTCCTCCTCCTCTCTCCTTCCTCCTCATGATGAAGATTCCCTCGCTGACCGAGCGTGTCAGTGATTCCGTGTGCTAACGCTTCAACATGAATAAATAAAATCGTTTTGCTTTACGAGTTATACCGTCCAGTTCTGAGCTTTCGTTCAGCAAGAATGTTTATTTATTCATTCATTCATCTTTATTTATTTCACCCTGTTGTCATGGTAACACGTCTCAGTGACGACTTCTACAAAAACAGAAAGAAACCCCTCCGGGTCGTAAACACAAACCGGTTGCACGTCGCTCTGCATGTTCCTGGCAGCACGTCATGAACCCCACGTTAACCCGGAACTTACCAAATCCACACGTGACCCAATACTCCATCACGGCACAAACACTAGAGGAACGACCACGTCACGTCACGTCTAATTAAACACATCCGTCACGTGTCCTGCGCTAACGTCTCCGTGACTCGTACAAATGACAGGACGTGGCTGCATCTCAGGGTCCAGTGTGTGTGTGTGTGTGTGTGTGTGTGTGTGTGTGTGTGGAGATATCACTATTAGGGAAGTAGGCGTGGTCTCTGTGTGCCATCCCTAGTGATGGAGGTGTGGCCTTTGTATATTGTGTATGTCACTCTAAAGGAAGAAGGTGTGGCCTCTGTGTATGTTGCTCTTCGGGAAGTAGGCGTGGTCTCTGTGTGCCATCCCTAGTGAAGGAGGTGTGGCGTCTGTGTTGTGTATGACACCTAGAAAAAGAGGTGTGGCCTCTATACTGTGTATGGAGGAAGGCATAGCCTGCAAAGGAGGCGTGGCCTCCGTGTATTATGTACGTCAGTCTCATGGAAGAAGGCGTGGTCTCCATCAGTCCCAGAGAAGGAGGCGTGGCTTCTGTATATCGGTCAGTTTTAGTGAAGGAGGCGTGGCCTGAGTGCTTTAGTCCCAGTAAAGGAGCGGATTGAAACAGAAGCAGTTTTAAATGCATCGTTTATAAAAGCGTCTCTTACAGAATGATACACACACCAGTTGTTATATAAAAATAATAAGAAGAAGAATAATAAGAATAATAAGAATAATAAGATAAATCTCCCCATTAAAAGTGGCAGTCAAGAAAATAAATTTATTGGTCATTTTTATTATGAATGTACAGTCGTAACCACCGGTCTTACAACACAGTGCAATAAACATCTTTACGGTGAAATTGAAAAATACGAAGAGAGGAATTTCCCGCGAACGGACAGAAACCCGCACACGAGAAACCTCGCTTCCACGCCGCGTTCCCCTCGCGTTCTCTCGGACAGCGGCGTTCACCAGCCCGGCGGGAGCGCGTCACGGATTATCGGATCGAGGGGAACGTGGAGCGCGCTCAGGTGAGGGTTTACTCCCTCTACACAGAACAAATCATCTGAACGGTTAAAGTTTTCCCTTTCGCACATCTGTACAAACCCAACGAGAGAAAAAAAAAAACAACAACCAACCAACCAACCAACCACACGACAGACGACGCGGTGACGGAGACGAAACACCAGCGCTCACCGGTACGGCTCATCCGAACAGCACGGGGGCGACAGAGAGGTCCGTTCTGATTGTGCAACGTCACGAGACTTGGGTTCTGGCCCGTCGTTAAAGCAAGCAGCTGGCGTTGGATACGAGAGCGATTAAAAAGAAACGATTGTACGTGCAGATTAAAACAAAACAAAAAAAAAGAAACGCAGACAGGATGTTCTTTAGTAAAGTCGATCTCAATTTAAAACATTTTATACACTCGCCGCTTTCCTCTATATAACTCCACCTTCACATCTCCGGGGGCGGGGTTTAGTGGTGAAACAGATTCGATTTGTGGAGTGTGTGTGTGTGAGAGAGAGAGAGAGAGAGAGAGAGAGAGAGAGCAGCTACGTAGAAGACGAAGTGTTCCTACACCAGGCTCGCTAAAAGCTAAAGAAAGACGTGAAGACGGAATAACGCGATATTTCCCCCCCGTAATGGAACGACTGTCTAAAAATAAAACAAACCCGCTGGACTTTAAACGTCCGGAGCGTCTCAGCGACGGTGGACAGATCAGTAGCCCAGGACAGGCGAGGAGGTTCGTTCAGTGTCCCAGCGGACGAGGACGCTCCCGTAAGCTAGCGGTGACGTTTAAAAGTAGCGAGCATCAGCTACTCGGTCCGAATCCCACCACCCGCCGCACTACACACGCCGACACTTCAGAACGACAGACGCGCGCGCGCGCTCGTGGGAACGTGCAGAAAGCGTGACGTCGAACAGTCCTACAGCTTACTACGTGGACATCAAGGAACCTCGTGAAAAGCGTGACAAACCGTCTCGTGCGATTGTGCTTTCGACGATTCAGAAAAACGAAATCGCAACAATCCCCCCCCCCCCCCTGTGAAATCCTTGTGAAAACTTTTATTTATTTAAACGCGAACACGTCAGAAACGTGTGCTAATCACTGGCCGAGTTTACGTGGCTCGCTCACTACACGTCGCTACGTCACGCTACTGCGTCACGGAGGTTTCCAAGCGACCGACAGATGAGACACGGGACTCGGGAGCGCGACTCGTCCGGTGGGAAGGCTGATAAACGCATGATCTGTCCACCCCGAATGAAGCCGAGGCACCGTTACGATATTTATGATTACGACTTTCTATTAAACAAAACAAAACAAAAACATTCAATCGGCGCTGCAGTTAATTATAATCACACGAAGATGGCGCTGTTGCTGAGTTTGTGGTACGGAGCGTGGCGTATGGTAGCTCATGTAATAAATCTGTTTTAATAAGAAAAAAGGCTTTTTTTTAAAAATCTCTCTCTCTCTCTCTATATATATATATATCTCTCTCTCTCTGTCTGTGTCTCTCTCTCTCTCTATATATATCTCTCTCTCTCTGTCTGTGTCTCTCTCTCTTATATATATCTCTCTCTCTCTGTCTCTCGTTCCTGCGTTTCTTCTGAATGCCGTCTTCGGACCTTCGAGAATACGAGTCTCGACTGCATCTGAACGCCCTTCACACTCCTCAATACTTGTCTTCGATACTGTCCGAGAGTTAGTGCAGCGGTCGTTTAGTTCAGATAAACAAAAGAAAAGACGCGTCCGAGAGAGACGCGTGCGCGACACCGAAACCCGCCGAGCAGAGAGAACAACTACGGAAGAAGAAGAAGAAAAAAAAGACAACAATAAACGGACAAAAAAAAACCCCAAAAAGGAAGAAAAAAAAAAAAAAAACGGCGGATAACGACCGTCGTCGGTACCAGCGTTCCCAGCTCGTCCGTGCGCGCGCGCGTGGTCCCGTGAACCGTGTTCTTCCTGATGACATCACAAACCAGGAAGTGTTGGTTTCGTTTCGATAAAGTGGCTCTATGCAAAAGGAATCCTCTCACGGGAAAAGAACGAGCACACACACACACACACACACACGTACACACACACACACACGTACACACACACGTACGCACACACACGTACACACACACGTACGCACACGTACGCACACACGTACGCACACACGTACGCACACACGTACGCACACACGTACGCACACACACATACACACACACACACACGCAGATCTCGTCTCGTCAGTCGTAGATCTCCTAAAAAGGCACCATGCAGGTGTGACGCCTCGGCCAATGGGAGGAGCACAGAGAAAGCGAACCGCCGGGCG
>CM022780.1:1365231-1377731 GCA_012411365.1 Ameiurus melas
GGCGCTCACGTCGAGTCTGAACAAAGCGGGGCTCGTTAGTCTGCGGGCGGAACGCTGAACACGCGGCGCGGTGCAGAATCAACTGAACTGTCACCGTACCAGTTCACGCCAAGGGAGGGGGGACACTAATTTTCACACATCTCTAGAATTGGGTTAGACATGCTAAACCACAAGTTATTTATGAACTAGCGCACTAGCAAAGAGCTAAACACAGAAACGAGAGAGAGAGAGAGAGAGAGAGAGAGAGAGAGAGAGAACAGGTAGTGATGCAGAGAGAGAGAGAGAGAGATAGAGTTAGAGAGAGAAACAGAGAGAGAGAGAGAGAGAGAGAGAGAGAGAGAGAGACAGGTAGTGACACATGGAGAGAGAAACAGAGAGAGAGAGAGAAAGACAGAGAGAGAGAGAGAGAGAGAGAGAGAGAGAGACAGGTAGTGACACATGGAGAGAGAAACAGAGAGAGAGAGAGAAAGACAGAGAGAGAGAGAGAGAGAGAGAGAGAGAGAGAGAGGATAGTGATGTAGAGAGAGAGAGAGAGAGAGAGAGAGAATTAGAGAGAGAAACAGAGAGAGAGAGAGAGAGAGAGAGATTAGAGAGAGAAACAGAGAGAGAGAGAGAGAGAGAGAGAGAGAGACAGAGAGAGAAAGAGATAAAGAGAGATAGAGTTAGAGAGAGAGAGAGAGAGAGAGAGAGAGTTTTGACACTCACCCAGATCCACTGTAAAGGCCAGCAGCAGGATGGACAGTGAAAGCAGGCCATCCCTCTCTTTCTCTCTGTTTTCCTCTCGTTTATCTGCAGCTCTCTCAGTCAGTTACGGCTCTGTATGAGCTGCGCTCCTGCTTATAAAAGCACTGCTGAGTGATCTGATCATGACTCGCCCCGTACCAGTCACACACACAGAGATAGAGAGAGAGAGAGAGAGAGGGAGAGAGAGAGAGAGAGAGAGAGAGAGAATAGAGAGAGATAGAGAGAGAGAGAGAGGAAGAAGCAAGACGAGACTTCCTCACACAGACCACACGCGGACGCCTACACGGCTAACTCTAACTCTCTCTCTATCTCGAACTCCAACTCCATCTCTGAGTCCAGGTCCAAGTCTGGGTCCAAGTCTAACTGTGACTCGGATCAGAAGCGGAAAGGCAGAAAAACAGCTAAACTCTGTATTTTTGAGTTTTGTCTCAATCTTCATCTTCACACTAAACCACAAACACCTCTCGGAACTCAGGCCAGCCGTCAGTCTCACTACACACACACACACACACACACACGCACACACACACGCACACACACACGCACACACACACGCACACACACACACACACACACACACACACACACACACACACACTGCACTCATTTATACCCTCCTGCACTCTCTCACCAATTCACACCTACACACACACACACTATTACACACAACACATAAAAACGCACACACAATCGATACACACTTATACACACACACACACACACACACACTACACATACAGTAAGCACCCACTTCACGCACGCACAGTACACACACACTTTATACACACACACCACAATATGCACACACACACACACACACACACACACACAGTACTACACTACACACACTACAAGGCCAGCGCTGAAGAGAAGTGATTCAATAATTCCAGAATAAAGGAGTTTAGAATATGTAGCGCATCACATTCAGTGTACTTCAGAACACACGGCAAGATTTATTCACTTCCAGCAGGCGAGTCGATCCATCTCAGCCTCGGACCCGAGTCTCTCTGACCCGGCAGCTCAGCCTCGGACCCGAGTCTCTCTTTAACTGGCAGCTCAGCCTCGGACCCGAGTCTCTCTTTAACCGGCAGCTCAGCCTCGGACCCGATTCCCTCTGACCCGGCAGCTCAGCCTCGGACCCGAGTCTCTCTGACCCGGCAGCTCAGCTCGGACCGGAGTCCTCTGACCCGGCAGCTCAGTCTCGGACCCGAGTCTCTCTTTAACCGGCAGCTCAGCCTCGGACCCGAGTCTCTCTGACCCGGCAGCTCAGCCTCGGACCCGAGTCTCTCTGACCCGGCAGCTCAGCCTCGGACCCGAGTCTCTCTTTAACTGGCAGCTCAGCCTCGGACCCGAGTCCCTCTGACCCGGCAGCTCAGCCTCGGAGCCGAGTCTCTCTGACCCGGCAGCTCAGTCTCGGACCCGAGTCTCTCTTTAACCGGCAGCTCAGTCTCGGACCCGAGTCTCTCTGACCCGGCAGCTCAGCCTCGGATCCGAGTACCTCTGACCCGGCAGCTGAACCTCGGACCCGAGACTGAAACCGGACACGCCTGAGCAGGAGAAGGTTTTACTCACGGACCCGACCGCAGCAGCTCAGCAGTCAGCCTGTACACTGTACAGAGCATAGAGTAGGAGCCGTATATGTAATGTACATGTAAACAGTGACACCTACAGGTGAAAGAAGGTCACTACAAAGTTTAGGGAAATGTCGGGAACTGGTTGGAAAAACCCACCACTGTGAAAGAGAAAGCCTGCTCGAAAAAGTCGCTAAATGTCACCAAATGACGTCATGTGCTAATTAGCATATGAAGTAACAGAAAGTCTCTTATTTTTCCTCTCACACAGAGCACAGCCTCTGTCTAATGGACTTTTTTCATTAATATAGGAGCCTTTGACGCATGATCAAACTCCACGTCACCAAATAACCACCGTGCGAGTTATTATCCTGTCCTGCTGGGGGGAACACAACAGAAACCCTCACAGAATTTCTAATGGTTTTAATGGTTATAATGAGAATTTTTATGTTTTAATGTCAACTGTAGGGGGTTCTCTACTGGTCATTTGTTGCCTTCTATTGGTGGCATGTTGTGTCTAGTGGATACAATTAAAGACCGGAAATGGTAATTGCGTTAATGGTTAGCTGATGGTTTGTAATGGTATTTGTAGTGGAAACCATTAGAATTGTTTTTTTGGAGGAGGGGGGAGGGTTTGAGCAGGGTGATGTAACAACCAACATCATCCAGCAGATGGCAGCACATTCTTATTCTCTCTCTCTTTCTCACACACACACTTTTCTGAGGACTGAAATAAAGTTACAGTTTAAACTCAGTAAGGCACGCAGATAAGGTCACTCCACCCACCCACCCACCCACACACCCGCCCACAAGGAAGTGTAACATGCAGATGGTTCAAAGTGATAAATCTCGGTCAGGGTGCACTCATTCTCTCTCTCATTCTCTCTCTCTCACACTCTCTCTCACTCTCTCTCTCCCCCTCTCTCTCACTCTCTCTCTCTCACTCTCTCTCATTCTCTCTCTCTCTCTCTCTCTCTCTCTCTCTCTTTCTCTCTCTCTCTCTCTCGCTCTCTCTCTCTCTCTCACACACACACACACACACACACACACACACACACTTATCAATCACTAACACTGAAGGACAGAGAAATGTGGCCTGGAACCTGATAAACCGGTGTATCGGGAACCGCGCAACCACACTTTGTTATTCACAAACACCGCGTGCACCTGTCCATCATCCGAACGCACCGCGGGTTTAATCTGGAACAGAAACCTGTAGAATATCGTCTCGTTTCCACTCCGAGGCATCTGCACCACGCTTCTGATCAATCTCAGATAAATCACGGGCTTCCCATGAGAGGGGTGTACATATTTATGCAAAACACATCAAGCGAATAAATCTGGCATTAGTCAACGTAGAGACGCTCCTGTAACTGTGACCAGGTGACATTCCTGTTCCTCCCACACACACACACACACAAACACACACACAGTTGCTTCTTATTAGCGTTTATAGGCTAATAAATGAAAACATAACATTAACTGGTAATGCTAACTAACGCGAGTCATTTGAAAAAATTCCGAACATGGTGGAGCGAACAGGAGCGCGTACAAACGTACGAGATCTGCTCGTATTGTAGACGCAACAGATGGATCCCGTTATTATTATTTATTACTTTTTTTAAAGAGTCACACTGATGTAAGACATCCAGAACGCTTTAATGTAGCGAGCAACTCCGTACGCTGTTCATTTGCTAGCCATTAGAGCTAACTCGCTAGTTAGCAAAGCAAGAAGGTCCCGAGTGTGTGTGTGTGTGTGTGTGTGTGTGTGTGTGTGTACACCGAGTTGCTAGCTCATTACAGATTGCATACATGTACGGTATATAGGTGGGTGTTGACCTGTTCTGACTCATCCAGCTGTATTCTCTGAGCGAGTCCACACCAAGACTCGCCTAAATGTGTTGTCCTTGGTAGTTGTTGTGTGTGTGTGTGTGTGTGTGTGTGTGTGTGGGGGGTTTCTGACTCACCCAGCTTTGTTGTCTTTTGTCTCGGTGTGCACTGCGGCTCCTGAGTCGAGCTAGCGGCCCGTCTACAGAGGTCTCGGCAGGAGCAGGTCTCTGGTTAATGCTTCGCGATCGCATTCGTGACTGATCCTAGACAATCACACACACACAATTATATTCATTTCACACGAAAAAGCTTGGCATAAAAGATCAAATCTTTTGTAGTACATCCCAAACCAGCTATAAATAGCTATACCGTGTGACTAAAACGGGTAGCTACGATTGCTAACAAGCTAGCTAACATGAAGTATGCCAAACTTAAGCTCTGGCCTTGATGACCCTGGGAGGTCAGTTGCCTCCCACTCACTCAGTCATGTAGGAGGTTATGTAAGCTCTCACTCACCTGAGACCTTGTGTTTCTGTGTTGCATCTGGATGGGTTCCTGGGGTGCCAGCTCCCAGTTTGGGCTCCAGATAGGTTCAGGTACCAGTGGAGTAAAGGCAGTCTGGTTTTCCTTCCTACTGCCAGCAAAACGACTCTCTGGGTTCAAAATCTGTCCTGCGGAAGATGCAGTGCTGAGTGTAGGCATCTGGACAGGAACCATTGGAGGTACGAGGCCAGGAGACTGAACTGGAGTCAAAGTTGATGTCAGTGAAGAAGGTAAAGTCGGGTTCAAAACGGGCCCTGTAATTCGTTCGTCCTGCCGTTGGAGCATTTGCTCCAGACTGGACTGTATGGCACTAATAGGCCTTCTAGAACTTTCTGTTGAAGATAGCCACGAAGGTTCATCCACAGCTACCTCCCTCTGTGATCCGCCCCACATGTCAAATTGGTGCTCTCTATGGGTCCAGTCTGGGGTGAAGGACTGTGATTGCGTTTGGGGTTTAGATCTTTCTGAGGCAAAGGCTTGAAGGTCTGGTTGGTTCAGAATCTGGGGCTGAAGTGGTGGTGGAAGTCTTGCTTGTTCTGGGAGGGTAAACTGAAAGGGAGCTTGCAGCTGAGAGTGAAGAGAGGTGTCTCTTTGGAGATTCTGCAACAAGGATTGAGGATTAATTGGAGACTGTGATTTGGCTCCACTGGTTGGAGTCATCGGTTTGACTCGAACCGAATCCAGACTTGAGAATGCAGGCATTCCAAACGAATCCACAGAAACTTCAGGTTGTGTTTGGTTCTTGAAGGAGTCAACATCCAAAATGGATGGTTTGTAAACTTCATCACGATTTGAAGGCTGCCTCCATCTGGGCGTTGGGCTCTGATCACTGCCCAAACTCGTACCAAACCGATCTCCTAGAGTAACGTTGTCCAGGTCCAGCACTTTGGGCCGTAGAGGAGATTCTGCAGTTCGCTTTCCTTGTTCAGTCTCTCTCTGCCCTTCATCCACTCTTTCCTGCTTCTTCCTCGTGACTTGTTTCTCTCGTTCGCTCTCTTTCTGAAGTTGGAATTCAAGAAGCTGACGTTTCTCAAGTTCCTGGATCTTCTTGAGATCTTCCATCTCTCTCCGTTTCTCCCTTTCCAGTGCTTTCTGTCTGTCTGACTGCATCCATCTCTCAACCTCCTCTAGTTCTTTCCGTCTCTCCATCTCCTCTAGTTCTTTCTGTCTCTCAATCTCCTCTTGTTGTTTCCGTCTCTCCATCTCCTCTTGTTGTTTCCGTCTCTCCATCTCCTCTTGTTGTTTCCGTCTCTCCATCTCCTCTTGTTGTTTCCGTCTCTCCATCTCCTCTTGTTGTTTCCGTCTCTCCATCTCCTCTTGTTGTTTCCGTCTCTCCATCTCCTCTTGTTGTTTCCGTCTCGCCGTCTCTTTCTGTCGTTCCTGTTCTTTCTGCCTCTCGAGCTCCCTCTGCCACTCCAGCTCCCTCTGCCTCTCGAGCTCCCTCTGCCACTCCAGCTCCCTCTGCCTCTCCAGCTCCTTCTGCCTCTCGAGCTCCCTCTGCCTCTCGAGCTCCCTCTGCCGCTCCAGCTCCTTCTGCCTCTCGAGCTCCCACTGCCTCTCGAGCTCCTTCTGCCGCTCCAGCTCCCTCTGCCTCTCGAGCTCCCTCTGCCTCTCGAGCTCCCTCTGCCACTCCAGCTCCTTCTGCCTCTCGAGCTCCCTCTGCCGCTCCAGCTCGCTTTGTTTTTGTCTTTCGATCTCTTGCCTCTCCAACTCCAATTGTCTTTTCCTTTCTCGATCCATCTCCATCTCCCGCTGTCTCTCATACTCCCTCAGTTTCATCTTTTCCTCCTCTAGCAATCTCTCCTTCTCCCTCTCCAATTCCTTCTGCAGTTGCCTCTCGACCTCCCTCTGTTGCTCAAGCTCCCTCTCGGCTGCCTTTCTCTTTTCGTACTCGATCAGGTTTTGACGTTCCTTTTCTAATTGTTTCTGCCTTTCAATTTCCTTTAGCCTCTCCAACTCTCTCTGTCGTTCCAGCTCTTTCTGTCTCTCCCTCTGCCTTTCCAACTCTCGCTGCCTCTCTTTTTCTTTCTCCGACTCTCTCTGCCGTTCGAGCTCCTTCATCTTCTCAGACTCTGATGCTTTCTGTCTCTCCAACTCCAGCTCCACTGCTCTCTGATATTCCTTCTCCTTTTCTTGTCCTCTGTACCAAGGTGCCCCCTCTCTACCCTCACTGATCTGAAGTCCTTCTGGTGAACTTTTCCTAAAGGAAGGTTCCAAGGAGGGGTTCCTTCTTATCGACGGCACTTGACTCTTAAAACTCCTTCGCCCTACTTTCACAGAGAAGTCCTCGAAAGCCACACCTGGCTTACCTCGGTCTTCAGCGATTCCTCTCGTCTCATTCCGAAACATCTCTTCCTGGCCTATTCCTGCTCTCTGGTGTACAGTCTCGTTCATCTGACCCGTAAGAGCAAAATAAGTCGCTCTCGGTCTGGTCATTTGCAGATCCTCAGTTTCTGGTACCTTCGGCTGCCGGAGAGCTGCAGCATTTTCGATATCCATCTCGGTTTCATTTTCCAGCTCGTCATCTTCGATGTCCGCTTTCGCAGCCCTGTGGATCTCCGTCTGCCTCTGGATCTCTTCCTCCATCTTTCTCACCATCTCCCTTTGCTTTGCCATTTCCAGCTCTGCTTCTTTATCAACAAAAGTCTCTTCCCATTTTGGCAGCGCTCCCACTCGGAGGTAACGGGTGTTACTCTTCTCCACGGCAGGACCAGTCGATTGTCTGTCTTTGTCTTTAAACAAGTTACTGGACCCCACCGTGAAGCTGTTGTCCTCATCTCCCGGAATCCCATCCTTCAAAGAGGGTTGTTGCAGCCTTTCCCCTCCACTGGACCTTCGAAGTGTGAGAGCCTTTTCTTCCAGATGGGCACCCGGAATGTTTTCGCTAACCGCACGACTCTCCTCAACCGCAGCCACCATATCAAAAACGTGATCGATGCGCTTTGGACTGGAAGGAGACACCAACTTCTGGTACGTAGCCTTGACCAGAGACTGGTCATCTTCATCATCTAGAAAACTGACTAAAGTGCTTCCTTTAGTCCGAAGAGAGAAGCTGCGACTGGGTGTGTTCTTCGCCAAACCGGACTGAGCATCCTCAATCATTTGGACGCTGTGTTTCTCCACCACGTTCTCAAAAAGTGATGCTCTCACAGTCTGAACACCGCCGGTCCCATTAGCAGGCAAGTCCTGGTCTTCCTGTGGTTTTGTCTGCCCGGCTGACGGGAGGTCCTTGGACTGAAAGAAAAATATTCATTTTCAAAGTCATATCTTAATACATATATACACAGATAATAACAGCTGATGGAGCTTCTTTGGCTTGCTCTCCTCGCCTGTAATGAGCAAGAATCTCAAGTGGAACTCTAAAATTACAATCATTACACAAGTAACGGCAGCAGGCTTCAGGTATAATTATAGTTCTCTACAGCACAGGTGGTGAGCGCGCTTTGTCTCAAGTTGCACAAGTGCTCTCTCTTCAGTTCGATAGCATAAATGTCGATAACACAAGAGAATGAAGAGACTGCTGGAGAAAATATTTACGTTTGCATTCATCTCATTTAAACAACTGAGCAGTTAAGGGTCTAGGGTCTTGCAGAAGGACCCAGAAGTGGCAGAGAGAAGTTCAGGTAAGAACTGTCCTAAAAACTGACCAAAAAATAAATCAAAAGGTTTTCAATTGGTAAGGAGTCATGATACAGACCAAATTCAGATCATACCGCTAGAACGAAAATCCTGGGGCTTGGAGTTATTTCAACCAAATTCCGATCTTTAGGTTCTGATCTCCTTCTTAGTTCCAAGTTCTTATACTGTCTCACGAGAGCACAGCATTCTGGACAGGGCTCGACACGACCATGAACCTAACCTCACGGTCAAACCAACATGTCCTCTTCATTAAAATGACGCAAACTGCAGGAGAACTATGGAAAAGAGCATTCAAATGAGAAATACTCATCGTGTGACCATTAACTAAAGAGGATCAGAGTCAGAACAAAAAAAGAAAAAGAGAAAGAAAACACAAGAATCATTAGCTTTGTTGCTTGTGTGAGTGAAAGAGAGGTCTGTGTGTACTTAGTTCCAGCTCCTGAAGCTGCTCGATCAAAGCCTCTATCGTGTCTCTCTCGGGTTGACCTTCACCACCCTTTCTTTTTTTATTTTTTTGGTTGGTCTTCTCCAAAATATGACTCAACTCAGCTCGGGTTACACACCTGTCGTGCACCACACCTCTGTGACATCAATGCTGCCTTTTTTCCAAATTAGTCCCACCCGTTTGTACTTCTTTTTGTTTCTCCACCTGCTCCCTCAACCCTCACCGTCTGGCTTTCTTCTTCTTCGTCGTCTTCTTCAAAATACAATCTCCAGCCAGCAGTGAGGTCAGTTATGGCCGGCTGATTCAGGTCAAGACTCTATTGCATTGGGGGAAGTTTCTGGGAAAATTGTTCTGCAACTATAAATAGTAAAACCCAGATTTAAATGGATGATGTTGGAGATTGTGAACAGACTACTACAGAAAAGTTCGCTTGGGAATGGAAAATATGACTTCTTGGCATGAGAGAGAGAGAGAGAGAGAGAGAGAGAGAGAGAGAGAGAGAGAGAGAGAGAGAGAAAGAGAAAGGAAAACAACATGGAAATTAAAAGGTCAAGAGTATGCAAAATACAGTCCTGCTTCACAAGGCTAAACGTTCAGAAGAACACACATTAAACAAGCCCTCAGAAAACACAAACCTTCAGACTGCTCGCGTTTAGAAGCTTAATAGCTATGTTTTATTATTGTGTAGACACTATGCCTGTTACAAATGATAAATCCTATTATAAAACTAAGAAAAATAATAATCCAGTCCTCACTCAATAGTTTTCTTTAAGTACAACTATTTAGACTTAATATCCACCTCCCTGTTGGACATATGCACCTCCCAGTAGAACATACGCACCTCCCTGTAGGACATACGCACCTCCCTGTAGGACATATACACCTCCCAGTAGGACATATCCACCTCCCAGTAGAACATACCCACCTCCCAGTAGGACATACCCACCTCCCAGTAGGACATATCCACCTCCCAGTAGGACATATACACCTCCAAGTAGAACATACCCACCTCCCAGTAGGACATACGCACCTCCCTGTTGGACATATCCACCTCCCAGTAGAACATACCCACCTCCCAGTAGGACATACCCACCTCCCAGTAGGACATATCCACCTCCCAGTAGGACATACCCACCTCCCAGTAGGACATACCCACCTCCCAGTAGGACATACCCACCTCCCAGTAGGACATATCCACCTCCCAGTAGGACATACCCACCTCCCAGTAAGACATACCCACCTCCCAGTAGGACATACGCACCTCCCAGTAGAACATACGCACCTCCCTGTAGGACATACCCACCTCCCTGTTGGACATATTTCCCCCTTATCACTCCCTCAATTCGTTTTGAAAATATTCCGTATAAAAGATACGTTCAGATCAGTAAAGTGCTGTGAAGAGCAGTAGACTGAACACCTGTAAAGTTCATCAGAATCGTTCTACACGCTGCATTTAATGTCAGCACCGAAATTCGATGTGTTGACGGAATTTCCACCGATACAGGAAGTCAGGGCGGGACATATCGAGCGGCTCCTCCCCCCGGTTTACGGTAACAGACGGTCCGGCACCATGATCAGATAATTAAATGGAAAAAAAATCTGATGGTTATTGAAATACGGTGAACCGATGCGAGACGATTGCGTATCACGGGTCATTCTGGCCGTGAGGTCTGGATTCTCTCTCTCTCTCTCTCTCTCTCTCGGAGTACACTGACCTGCTGAGAACGAGAAGAATAAGAGCAGCGTTATCGTTCTCCCCGACCTTCACGCCCGCCGTATCAGTCGGCGAGTCGCTGTAATCTCTACGGCGCGGTTCCGATAGCGTTAAACACGGCGGTTGAACAGATTGTTGTTTCCGAGCGTTCGTGTGATCTGTATTTGTTTATTCGTCGGACGCTTTTATCTAAAACGAGACGCACATCAACAACAACAATCTCCACCGTTTCCTGTTTACACACGAACGCGGTCAATCAGCCGAGACGGGTTTCGTACCGGGGACGCGGGGCTAACGAGCAACGGACGCTTACAACCTTCAGGTTAGCATCGTTACGCTCACGTCAAACCAGTTCGATCGACGAATTTTATGTTTCCAACGTCGACTAGAAACGTATTCCGCTGGGTTTTTTTTATTTATTTTTATAGAATTCCAGTGTTGATCTGCTGAATAATGGCTTTTGAGGAACAATGCTAAACTGGAGGCTTAAACTACGCTTCCAGAATGTGTTCGCGACTTTAGCCTTTGCAGCTCCAGTTTAAAACCTAGAAAAAGCAAGCGTCAGGATTCATTTTCATTCAGAGAAAGGAAAACTTCTTCCTTTTGTCTACCGAAGCCTTTCTGGATTTGACGTAAAAATCTCTCACCTTTTTGCCGAGTTCCTCGACTCCTTCCTGGACGCTTTTCATCTCGCTGGAGCTCGTGCTCTCTGCGTCCGACGCGAAGCTGTGAACGAATCAACATCAGACGTCAGCTAGAGTTGATCCTATAGGTCCGACATGCCCGAGTAAACATTCTGGACCGCGATCGGTCAGGAGGTGTTGACGAATTCTCAAGCGCGCACACGTTCTAATACGTTATTGGCTTCCATTTTACCGCTGCTGGGACATAAGTGAAAACCGGAGCTTAAATAACACGACACGTAACTATAAACGGATAAGAAGTAAGCGCTCTTCTACCACGGCAACGTGTCCGTGATCTCAATTCTTTTATTGATTTAACGACAACCCTTCTCAAAACTAAAAACAATGAAAACTCAAAGTAAACACACAGTACGGGAGAACAGAAAGAGAAAGGAGCGGCGGTGTCGCGTGTCAGAGCATCACGCGTGTTTCCTCGGGCGGTTAATACGCTACATGACAGACGAGATGCCAGTCGCGGTCAGCTGAAGATCATCTGCGTACATAAACACCGGCAGACTTCCCTTAGCTCTGTGCGTTCGGGTCGAAGGAGACGCTTACCGTTTCGTTATATCCGCTGGAAGTGGGCGGGGCTTAAACGGTGGCTTCTGGAGTGGAGTCGGCGTGGTGGAGAAATCCTCGGTCAGCTCTTTGATTCGCTGTTTCACTCCGACACCGCCATCGGTTTCTGCGATGGGTGGCACTGGAGAACGCGGCTCGGCGCCTCGCGTGACAGGAACCGATACCGCGGACGAAGACGAGTCCATAAGAAGACTAATCCTCCTCTTTATACCACTTCCTGCTCTCTCTAAAGGCTTCACATCCAGAGGCTCTCTCCTCCGAACACCGTCTTCTGGGCCAGGGCTCTCCGGCGTGTTCTCCTTGCTCTCCCCGGTTGAAGGTTGCCTTTGTGCGAAGGGCTCGAATTTGGCGGTGAGATCATTCGGAAGCGGCCGTCTGTCCACGTGGAGTGGTGCAGAAGGTGCGGTGGGAGATGCAGTGGGGTCTGGCAGGAAAATGGCCGACACGGGTCTCGGCCTGGAGCTTCTGATCTCCTGAGGACGACGAACAACCTCGTCGCGCTCTTTAGCCACATCCTCTTCCAAACCAACACTACTGAGGAAGCCCATGGATTTTGCCCGAGTGATAGAACCACCAGTTTTGGGTCGAGAGGACCATCCTGTAGGCTTGGACTGAGACGCTGAAGGTCCCATACTTGTCCTTCGTACCACGCCTGCGGTCTCAGTCGGCTTGAGTTTACCAGGATCATTCGAAGGAGGAGAAGGTTCTGACGTAAGTGTTGGAGTCTCTGGTGTGCTGTCTGGCCCAGAAGT
>CM022780.1:1390231-1392731 GCA_012411365.1 Ameiurus melas
TAGTGTGGTGAGTAGTAGTGTGGTGAGTAGTAGTGGTGAGTAGTAGTGGTGAGTAGTGTGATCAGTAGTGTGGTGAGTAGTAGTGATGTGTGCAGTGTGATCAGTAGTAGTGTGAGTAGTAGTGTATCAGTAGTAGTGTGGTGAGTAGTAGTGTGTCAGTAGTGTGATCAGTAGTAGTGTGATCAGTAGTAGTGTGGTGAGTAGTAGTGTGATGTAGTAGTGTGGTGAGTAGTAGTGTGGTGAGTAGTAGGTGAGTAGTGGTGATCAGTAGTAGTGTACCAGTAGTAGTGATAGTAGTGTGGGTAGTAGTGTGGTGAGTAGTAGTGACTGTTCAGTAGTGTGTGGTAGTAGTAGTGTGATCAGTAGTAGTGATGAGTAGTAGTGTGGTGAGTGTAGTGTGGTGAGTAGTAGTGTGGTGAGTAGTAGTGTGGTGAGTGTAGTGTGTGGGTGGTGAGGTAGTGTGGTCTGTAGTGTGGTGAGTAGTAGTGTGGTAGTAGTGTGATCAGTAGTAGTGGTGAGCAGTAGTGTGATGGAGTAGTAGTGTGGTGAGTAGTTGTGATGTGTGGTGTGGTGAGTAGTAGTGTGGTGAGTAGTAGTGTGATCAGTAGTAGTGTGATCAGTAGTGTGGTGAGTAGTAGTGTGATCAGTAGTAGTGTGATCAGTAGTAGTGTGGTGAGTAGTAGTGTGGTGAGTAGTAGTGTGGTGAGTAGTAGTGTGATCAGTAGTGTGGTGAGTAGTAGTGTGATCAGTAGTAGTGTGATCAGTAGTAGTGTGATCAGTAGTAGTGTGGTGAGTAGTAGTGTGGTGAGTAGTAGTGTGATCAGTAGTAGTGTGGTGAGTAGTAGTGTGGTGATCAGTAGTGTGATCAGTAGTGTGATCAGTAGTAGTGTGGTGAGTAGTAGTGTGATCAGTAGTAGTGTGGTGAGTAGTAGTGTGATCAGTAGTAGTGTATCAGTAGTAGTGTGATGGTAGAAGTGTGGTGAGTAGTAGTGTATCAGTAGTGTGTGGTGAGTAGTAGTGTGGTGAGTAGTAGTGTGGTGAGTAGTAGTGTGATCAGTAGTAGTGTGATGAGTAGTAGTGTGATCAGTAGTAGTGTGGTGAGTAGTAGTGTGGTGAGTAGTAGTGTGATCAGTAGTAGTGTGATCAGTAGTAGTGTGATCAGTAGTAGTGTGGTGAGTAGTAGTGTGATCAGTAGTGTGGTGAGCAGTAGTGTGATCAGTAGTAGTGTGGTGAGTAGTAGTGTGATCAGTAGTAGTGTGGTGAGTAGTAGTGTGGTGAGTAGTGGATCAGTAGTAGTGTGTGGTGAGTAGTAGTGGTGAGTAGTAGTGTGATCAGTAGTGTGGTGAGTAGTAGTGTGATCAGTAGTGTGATGTAGTAGTGGTGAGCAGTAGTGATGTGTAGTAGTGTGGTGAGTAGTAGTGTGATCAGTAGTAGTGTGGTGAGTAGTAGTGTGGTGAGTAGTAGTGGTGATCAGTAGTAGTGTGGTGAGTAGTAGTGTGACATAGTAGTGTGTGGGTAGTAGTGTGGTGGTAGTAGTGTGGTGAGTAGTAGTGTGATCAGTAGTGTGTGAGTAGTAGTGTGATCAGTAGTAGTGTGATCAGTAGTGTGTGGTGAGTAGTAGTGTGGTAGTAGTAGTGTGATCAGTAGTGTGGTGAGTAGTAGTGTGATCAGTAGTAGTGCTGAGTAGTAGTGTGGTTAGTAGTGTGATTTAGTAGTGTGATCAGTAGTAGTGTGGTGAGTAGTAGTGTGATCAGTAGTAGTGTGATCTGTAGTAGTGTGATCAGTAGTAGTGTGGTGAATAGTTGTGATAGTAGTAGTGATGTAGTAGTGTGGTGAATAGTAGTGTGATCAGTAGTAGTGTGATCAGTAGTGTGGTGAGTAGTAGTGTGGTGAATAGTAGTGTGATCAGTAGTAGTGTGGTGAGTAGTAGTGTGGTGAGTAGTAGTGTGGTGAGTAGTAGTGTGGTGAGTAGTAGTGTGGTGAGTAGTAGTGTGATCAGTAGTGTGATCAATAGTGGTGAGTAATAGTGGTGAGTAATAGTGGTGAGTAGTATTACTCGGGTAAGTATGAGCAGTACTGGGGGCGGTGTCAGCGTCAGTAATAATATAGAACAGTAGAATTAGATATTCAGCACGACGCTACGTTATTGTTTATAAACACGTCCTGCGTTAATAAACAGACCCACTGGCGGTGCGTCTCAGACTTCTGCTCCGAGTTCTACTCCACACTGGACTCTTAACTTCACCTCCAGGTGTTTCACAAACCCACCCTGAGCACCAGCAGTGTTATTAAACATCCTGAGCACCACGTGTTCCAGCTAAATCAGTGAAGCTAAAGATAAACAAACACGTGTGTGTGTGTGTGTGTGTGTGTGTGTGGGTGGGGGGGGGAGAACACGTGCAGCGTGTAGATATCAAACCCTGAGGTGAGTTACAGAGGTCAGAGCGAAACTCGGATGTAAACGCCTCAGAACAACAGAAAACGTTTCACGCAAGAGAAG
>CM022780.1:1395231-1417731 GCA_012411365.1 Ameiurus melas
TCTTCCCCGTTTCAGGAACACTGCGTCGTTCCAAATCCACTCCACCCCCTCCACACGTGCACTCCCGCGGCTGTGAACCAAGCCCCGATCCCGCGCCCTGTCCAGTGCACTCGCTCCTCCCCTGATTCGGGACCGAGCCCGATGGAGGCGCTGTGTTTTTCAACCTAACTTCACTTACTACTGAAAGCAGTTCTGGCCGAACTCTTCCCCTCAGGCGACAGCTGCAGGCTGTAGTCCCTTCATAAAGACTCCTGAGGAACCCCGGGAGAACCGGACGAGCTTCTCGGTCACTTCTCCTCTTTAGCTCTCTTTGTTTGGAACTGTCGCACACTACGGCGCGGAGGAAAGCCGGAAGAAATCACAGGATTTGGGTTCGAGCCAGAAAGACTAACGCAGCCTCCTAATGGAGATCTAGTGCACTAGACAGCAAGGGGAAGTGTGGCTGGAGCACCCTGTGTAGTGTGCGTGTGTAGGGAGTAGGGGAGGGCTTGGGATTGGGCACTACTGTTTACCTGCGACTGTTGGGAAATTTTACCTGGGAGAATTTCGCCTCCTGTTCTGATGTGTGTGTTACATGTAGCTCAGGAACCATAGACTACTGCTATTCCCCACTCTTCATCACCACCATCATCACTTACCCTCACCTCACTCACACCTCCTCCTCACACCATCACCATCTCCACCACCACCACCACCTCCCCTCACCACCACCTCCCCTCCACCAACACCTCCCCACTCTCCCCACCTCCTGATCCACCACCTCCCCCATCTCCCCACCACCACCTCACCACCACTCCTCTCACTCCACTACACTCACTGCCACCTCCTCCTCATCCTACCATCATCATCATCACCCTCATCACACCTCCCCCCATCACTTGTCACCTCCCATCTCACTTCCACCATCATCCTCCCCATCATCTCCCATCACCACCACATCCTCTCATCATCATCATTCTCTCATCCTCCTCCCCCATCTTCACCACCACCTCTTCTCACCTCCTCCACCACCTCCCCTGTCCACCTCCTCCTTTTTATTTTCAACGATTAACAACGTAAACCAACAGTATCCCGGTGAAGATGGACGCTAAAAGATTTTACCACAGCAGTCCAGAAATACGGAGCTGAATAAACCAGTAATGCACCGGTGTTTGAGTGAACTAGGGCTTAGTGATTCACGTCAGTTAGCTAAAGGTAGCTCCATCACTACCATTAACTGCTTTACTACATTAGCTAATGCTAGCTAGCTAGCGGACTGAGATTAGCATGAACACTAACCTGGTTAATGCTAACCTGGCTAATGCTAGTGAAGTTAATGTAGCGGCTAGCATGCTGCTCGGTGAGATGGCTAACACTAGGACTAGGTGAAAATACATCTGTGAACTTTCCCCGTGTTAGTCGGCTAGTTTTAGTTTCAAACTTTTAGTCCAAATCAGAAATGTACCATCATTAATTCATTCTTTTAATCAAGGCTTAAACCTGAGTCTAGAAATGAGCTCAAATAGTATTTAGGAAAACCGCTTTGTTTTTTTTTTTCCTCTCTAATTAAAACTAAACGTGTCCAAAAGAGATCACAGAGAGTCAATCACCCAAACAGGAAGCCTTCTTTATCCAACGCTGGTTTATTTATTGTACAAATATCAGGAACAGATTCACCGTCATACCACAGTTATCGGTTTTACACAAAATCTTACAAAAACAAAACAAAACAACTTACATTATATCAAATATCACAGAAGATTCAAATAAAATCCTACACTGAGACGGAGATCGATCACGCCTCCACGCATCGTTAAAAAAGGGTTAAAAAAAGGAATAATGAAGGCACTTCATTAAAAAAAAAAGTCACGTATATTATATAAAATATGTGCACCGAGTTCTCACCGAGCCGGAGCGAGAGAGTTCATGTAGAGGTAATTACTCTCACTGCTCACGCCGGTGCTTGGACCCCTAATCGCCTCCATACACACGAGGTTGTGTGCTTTTCTTTCAGTTGGTTTTACGGAAGAAAAGTTCAAGCGCGTGAGATTCAGGATGAAGAAGAAGAAGAAGAAGAAGAAGAAGAAACCCGGACTGTGTGACACGGAAAAGAAAGTGTGACCCGATGGTTACGAAACGATATTCCCCAGAAATGTCTCAAAATCAACGTAAAAACTGCATGATCCACACGCACAGTAATAATATCATTATTCTCAGTGCAATTAATAATATTAATAATAATAATAATAATAATAATAACAACAGGGCAGGAATGTGTACAGGATGAGGAGAGTGAGTCCAGGTCAAGCCGAAGTCTTCGTCTCCCACTCCTGTAAAAATAAAGAAATAAAACACATCCAGATTAAAGAAGAACACGAGCTTCAGAGTGTAATGATGTCTCAGGATAATAATAATAATAATAATAATAATAATAACAACATTAATAATAATAATAATAATAATATTAACAACAACAACAATAATAATAATAATAATAACAACAATAATAATAATAATATTAACAACAACAACAATAATAATAATAACAACAATAATAATAATAATATTAACAACAACAACAATAATAATAATAGTACTACTACTAATAATAATAATAAAAGAAATAAAGGAGTATTTTATTTTGTGATGATGTTTAATGTTAAATTTGTTTTTTTAAAGTTGTGGTTAATTAAAATATTTTTGATTTTTTATAAAATGTTTGCTGCAGTCGCTTAATTCTTTACATTACATTTACATCTAGTGAAATGTGTTTAATAATAATAATAATAATGATAATAATAATGATAATAATATAATAATAATAATAATAATAATGATAATAATAATAATGATAATAATATAATAATAATAATAATAATAATGATAATAATAATACAAAGCTTAGTAAGTAAGTAAATAAACAGTTACACATTACTGTGTAATGGTTGAACTGATGATGATGATGATGATGATGATGATGAACAGAACTGTGTTCAGAAGTGAGAAGAAGCAAAAATAAAAACCTCTAAAACAATGAAATGTATTCGAGCGAACCTTCCTCCTGTGAAAGACACGCCCGTGTTCGATGAGCAGAGTGGAGGGAGATCGCCTCAGAGAGAGCTTAGCAGAAGCTGTTCTACGCAGGAGAGGAGTCAGAAACCCTCCCTAGAGAGAGAGAGAGAGAGAGAGAGAGAGAGAGAGAGAGAGAGAAAGAGAGGGAGAGAGAGAGAGAGAGAGGAGAGAGAGAGAGAGAGAGAGAGAGAGAGAGAGAGGGAGAGAGAGAGAGGGATGGAGGGAGATAGAGAGAGGGAGAGAGAGTGTGTGTGAGAGAGGGAGAGAGAGAGAGGGAGGGAGAGAGAGAAGAAAGTGTGTGAGAGAAGGAGAGAGAGAGGGGGGGTGAGAGAGAGGGAGAGAGAGAGAGAGAGAGAGAGTGTGTGAGAGAGAGGGAGAGAGAGAGAGAGGATGGAGGGAGATAGAGAAGGAGAGAGAGTGTGTGTGAGAGAGGGAGAGAGAGAGGGAGAGGGATGGAGGGAGATAGAGAGAGGAGGGAGAGAGAGAGAGTAGGGATGGAGGGAGATAGAGAAAAGGAGAGAGAGAGTGTGTGAGAGAGAGGGAGAGAGAGAGAGAGGGATGGAGGGAGATAGAGAGAGGGAGAGAGAGAGTGTGTGTGAGAGAGGGAAAGTGAGAGAGAGAGGGAGAGAGAGAGAGAAAGAGACAGAGAGAGAGAGATTACTTTTGTGAAACGTTGATATTTGGGGCTGTAGCTTTCCACTGTGAACACTAGATGGCGCTCCAGTCCCTGTTATACCCGTCACATTATTAGATGTGTTGATAATGACATTTATATCACTTCACTCCTACAGTACTGGACACTACGACTGATTCTGGACGAATGTAAAGGAGTATATCAACTTTAATCCACACGCCGCGTTATCACACGTTCGATTTAACGTCTGTCAAACACGTTAGTTCCCGTTCTCACTGACATTACAGCAGGTATAAACACTCTCAGCACACAAAAACCCGCGCTAGTCACGTGACCGAGAAGAATCTCCTCTCAAAGTGACAGCTTTACCTCTGACACTGGAGACTCCTCCCATAAAAGTTACATAAACGTCTCCTTACTTTACGAAAACGTCAGCGCTCCATCAGGGACTGTTTATTATCAGTGTTGCCTCCGCTGCGCACGTTCCTGCGAACGCGGTTGCTATGGAAACGACAGTGATACCTGCGTTCTCTCTGAGCAGAACGGGAGCAGGGACTGTCTGAAGGACGAGCGCTTGGCCGGTTTTGCCCCCACGTTGACGAGGTTGACCTCTGACCCCGTTCTCACCGGGATCCGTTTTCCTGCCAGCTGCAGCTTTTGCACACCGCGCTCCAACTCACTCACTTTCTTACCTGAAACACACACACACACACACACACACATCATAACTCTAACTTTCTGCTACAATTCCACCTCCGAATGTTCCGTGCTAAAAAAAAACCCAATAGAAACCCTCATATCATTTGTAATGGATTTAATGGTTATAATGGGAATCTGTAATGGTCCCTGTGGGTCTCTACTGGTAATTTGTTGCCTTCTATTGCTGGCATGTTACGTCTAGTAGATACCATGAAGAACCAATAATGGTAATGGTTTTAATGGTCAGCTGATGGTCTGTAATGGTATCTGTAGTGGAAACCAGAATTTCTGTGATGGCTTCTATTGGGGTTTTTTCCCCAGCAGAGTTCGTAGGTGGGGCTTAGAGGGGGCGGAGTCATACCAAACTGCTTAGGGAAAAGAGATTCTCTTTCTTGGTGTGTGTGTGTCTACGTGTGTGTGTGTGTGTGTGTGTGTGGTAATGCAGTGCACAGATTCCTCCTGATTTTGTGGATAGTCTCACCCTCACCCCCTTTCCGCTCAGAGAGAGCCTGGAAAGTCGGGGTAGGAATAATGAAGGAATCTGTGTGTGTGTGTGTGTGTGTGAGAGAGAGAGCGAGAGAGAGAGAGAGAGAGTGTACGTGCAGCACATTACATCTATCCACTCTGACCAAAACCACAAATAGCTAATGGCTAGTTTCAAGTCTGGGAGTGTGCAGGAGAAAAAACGTGTGTGTGTGTGTGTGTGTGTGTGTGTGTGAGTGTGTGTGTGAGTGTGTGTGTGTGAGTGGTGTGTGGTGTGTGAGTGTGTGTGTGTGAGTGTGAGTGTGTGTGAGTGCGTGGTGTGTGTGTGTGTGTGAGTGTGTGTGTGTGTGTGTGTGTGAGTGTGTGTGTGTGTGTGAGTGTGTGGTGTGGGTTGTGTGGGTGTTGTGTTATTGTGTGTGTGTGTGGTGGTGTGTGTGTGTGTTTGTGTGAGTGTGATTGTGTGTGTTGTGTGTGTGTGTGGTGTGAGTGTGTGTGTGTGTGTGTGTGTTGTTGTGTGTGTGTGTGTGTGTGTGTGAGTGTAGTGTGTGTGTGTGCGTGAGTGTGTGTGTGTGTGTGTGAGGTGTGTGTGTGTGGTGTGTGTGTGTGTGTGTGTGTAGTGTGTGTGTGTGTGTGTGTATGTGTGTGTGTGCGTGAGTGTGTGAGTGTGAGTTGTGTGTGTGTGTGTGTGTGTGTGTGTGAGTGTACTCGATCTATATCCTTATACTACAGCACTTTACTACTTATCATCACAATCAGCACCATCACTGATGATGATTCATGTAATTAAATGTAATTCATTATTAATTCATTCATATTATACTAAACTATTATTATTTACAGTTACATCCTCACTACAGGGGATTATAACCTGTTATTGATATTCACTGTGTGTGTATTATGTACGATATTATTACTGTCGAAGATTAACACACTGTACCGCTACTACTCAGTATATATGATTATTATTATTCTTATTATTATTATTATCATTATTATCATTATCATTATCATTATTATTATTATTATTATTATTATTATTATTATTATTATTATTATTATCATTATTATTATTATTATTATTATTATTATCATCATTATCATTATTATCATTATTATTATTATTATTATCATTATTATTATTATTATCATTATTATTATTATTATTATTATTATTATTATTATTATCATTATTATTATTATTATTATTATTATTATTATTATTATTGTTATTCTATATGATTCGTACGTAGGCCTTGGCTCGTGCGGATAGAGAATGCGGTCCTGACACATGGCGAGGTGATGAATGTAATCCAGATGTTTGGAGAACATTCGTCTGATCGGTCTCGGGTTTAAAACCGGGACTCACTGCTGCTTCTGAAGACGTCACAGTTGCTGTAGTCGGGAGAACCTGACGACGGCAGCGACTCTCCGTTTCCACCAGAGTGGGATTTCTGAAACTGAAGGAAGAAAGCGTATGTGACGCGGACGCCGGGGAGGACGTTCTGAAAGCCACGGTTCCACGAAAATCCGATTTTACACTGAGACCGCTTAGTTTAGCTTTGATCAAACACAATGAATTCGCAGGTGACCCCACCCTCACACACACACACACACACACACACACACACCCGTACTCTGGACCGTACCATGCGCTCCAGTGAGGTGGTGTTGGAGTAGATGGGAGACCCGCGGACTGAACTACAGAGCTGCTGAAACGGGTCGTCCATGTACGTGTTGGCGTTGGGGAGCGTCCGGGTCTTCAGACCACTGAGGAGAACAGGAAGTATAGAGTTGGAGAAAAAATAACCATGGGAAAGTGTGTGTGTGTGGGCGTGTGTGTGGGCGTGTGTGTGGGCGTGTACCTCAGCGACTCGTGACTGTTGTGTTGATTTGGAGATACAACATCAGTAGAGCTCCCATCCTGCAGGAGCTGGACCCACTGCTCTTTATCATCAGAACAGCTGGCCTAAACACACACACACACACACACACACACACACACACACACACACACACACACACACACACACATACACACACACACACAGTTTTATACACGCTCTACAACGTAACAAACACGCAGTATATCAGTACTTGCTGGATCAGAATGTGTTTTGAGGAAACATTGGACGTGTTTGTGTGTGTGTGTGTGTGTGTGCGTGCGTGTACCTCCAGGACAGCCAGAGGGTCTCCGTGCTGTAGGATAGTGATGCGGTGTGTGTGTGTATGAGTGGTATCGGGACGAATCTCGCTCCCCCGGAGCGGCACGGTGTACTGCGGCGTCGCTTCGCTGCTTTCGTCACTGAACAGGTTCAGAACTCCGGCCTCCACTCGACACCACAGAGTCTGCCACTGACAATTCATCAGCACGTTCAGATACCCCGCTACAGCAGAGAGAGAGGGAGAGAGAGAGGGAGAGAGAGAGGGAGAGAGAGAGAGGGAGGGAGAGAGAGAGAGAGGGAGAGACAAAGAGAGAGGAGAGAGAGAGGGAGAGAGAGAGAGGGAGAGAGAGGAGGAGAGAGAGAGAGGAGGGAGAGAGAGAGTGGGAGAGGGAGAGAGAAAGAGAGAGAGAGAAAAAGAGAGAGAGAGAAAAAAAAGAGAGAGAGAAAAAAAAAAAAAAAAAAAAAAAAAAAAAAAAAAAAAAAAAAAAAAAAAAAAAAGAGAGAGAGAGAGAGAAAGGAGGGAGAGAGAGAGAACAGAGAGAGAGAGAGAAGAGAGAGAAAAGAGAAGAGAGAGGGAGAAAAAAAAAAAGAGAGAGAGAGAGAGAGAGAAGGAAAAGAGAGAGAGGGAGGAGAGAGAGAGAGAAGAAGAGAGAGAGAGGAGAGAGAGGAGAGAGAGAGAGGGAGAGAGAGAGAGGAGAGAGAGAGGAGAGAGAGAGGGAGAGAGAGGGAGGAGAGAGAAGGAAAGAGAGGGAGGGAGGGAGGGAGGGAGAGAGAGGGAGAGACAAAGAGAGAGGGTGAGAGAGAGAGAGAGAGATGGAGAGAGAGAGAGAGAGAGAGAGAGAGAGAGAGATAGAAGGACGATGAACACACACTGCACTGTGTGTGTTTCTGTTAATGGATGGGGTGGAAGGGTGCTAATACTTTTGTGCAGAGTAAGAGGTGGGTTTCAATCAGTAATTTAAATTAAAACTACAAAATGAGTATTCGGTTACGTCCTTATTATACAGTATACACACTATATGGACAAAAGTATGTGCACCCCTGACCATCACACCCATCCATATGAGGTTCTTCTCCAAACTGTGAGCACAAAGCCTGAAGCACACAGGTGTGTAGAAGGTGTCTGTAGCTTTACAATTTCCCGTCACTGCTTATCAAAATAAGAGACCCAAACACTGCTCCAGCATGACACAAAGTGCACAAAGAGCGCGAGCTCCATGAAGAACGTAGAAGAACTGCAGTGTCCTGCACAGAGCCCTGACCTCAATCCCACTGAACACCTTTGGGATGAACTGCAACTCGTATCTCCTCACCATCGCAACCTCGCTAACGCTCTCGTAGCTGAACGAGCACCAATCCCCACGGCCACGCCCTAAAAATCGAGTGGTTAGCCTTCGCAGACGAGCGGAGCCGCATTATAACACCAACCGCGGGAATAAATCTGGAACGAGACGTTCAACAACGACGTACGTTTGTGATGGTCAGGGGCGCACATACTTTTGGCAACGTAGTGTATAAGTCATTTTCCAGAGCATCATTTTACTCCTTCTAATAGTTCTGGAGGACACGGATGGATGGTGAAGTTTATAAAGGCGTGAAATGAATATACCTCGGTCCTTATAATTACTGATCTCGGTGCTGCTGAGAGCAGAAGAAGGAGCGGAGATGATCTCCTCATCCGAGTCAGTGTGGAGGACTGAGCTCGACTGCAGACAGACAGGGACACCAGACACAATTCAGAGAAACAAATCATATCAGTAAAGATATTATTATTATTATTATTATTATTATTATTATTATTATTATTATTATTACCCTGCAAGAATCCAGTCTTTCACTCTTCAGGAAAAAGGAGGAACCCGTGGATTCCGGCTCGCAGTACGAAGAGCCGCTGAGCTCCTCGATGATCTGAAGACAGGAAATACGGACACACAGGTGAGACACAAGGGCTATATGTGGGTCACACATTTCTGAGACAGCTGAGACTCTCAAATGAGACGTAGATACGACCCAGCCGAGGCATCCATGGGGCACAAAAAAAAAACCCACACAATCGTGAGACAGAGCTGAGACGCATATGAGACGTACACAGGAAACTATACGCGATGAATCGGATACGAAAGACACAAAACGGAGACATTAATGAGACAGATGGGATTGAAGTGAGACATCTACGAGACACGCCAGACAAATACGAGACACTAAAGACACCAATGAGACGTCTATGAGACAAAACCGAGACGCGCTAAACAAACGTGGCTTAGACATACACGAGACAGACAAAGATGTATGAGACACAGGCAAGATCCAAACACCCCATGACACATAACGAAGGCGCACGAGACATAAAGACGCATAAGACAGATGAGTGATGAGACATCCGTGAGCCATGACTGAGACAGAAGTATGGAGAGAAAAATAATACAAATACAAATACAAATGAGACGCACATACTGTGTAGATTATACAGCTACGAGACACAAACATGAGTCACGGACGAGACAAAGACGGGAAAGACATACATGAGACACAGCTTCGACACACAGAGATGTACGAGACACATCTGAGACACATGAGCAGGAGCGTAGTTGCATGTAAGCGGTATCAGACCTTCCTCCATTCCTCGGCCTGGCTGCAGCTATGGAAGCCCAGGATGAGCGTGTCGGATCCGCCCACCACCTTCAGCTCGTGCTGCATCTTCTTGCTGTGTTTGGACTTGTACACCACCTGACAGCCCGTCAGCTTCATCTCCAGCAGGGGTTGGAGGTCTTTAGCGCACTTAAAACACTTCAAGTGACAAAAAAATATATATATTTTTATATGCGATAATCTCAAGAAACAAATCAAGAGCTCTTCTAGAAGTTATAATGAGGTGTTCGTTCAGTAGGTGTTTCCTCCTCACCAGTAAAGAGTCGTGTCTAATAATGAAGAGCTGGCGTGTCCACTGGCCGAGCCACTTCTTCCTCCACAGGTACTCGCAGAGCCGCGATTCAGGGACAGGACGCAGGCAGGGCTGAGACGAGCCACACTGGATATAGTGAGCTCGGTCCACGGGGACATCCTCCTCTTCCTCACCGTACGACTCGTAATGACTGCTCTCTGAGTCCAGTTTATCTGAGGGTTACATCAACCTGTCAGTACCGAATTCAGGACTTACTGAGAAAAGACATTCAATTAGTCAGTACGTACTTAATGAGACGAGACACGTAAACTAGTCAGTACTTAGTGAGAGGAGACACGTAAACTAGTCAGTACTTAGTGAGAGGAGACACGTAAACTAGTCGTACTACCAGGAATGAGGACAAATAAAAACTAGTCAGTACTTAATGAGACAAGACACGTAAACTAGTCAGTAGCTAGTGAGGGACACGTAAACCTAGTCAGTACTTAATGGGCGAAGAACAAGTAAACGTGATCCGTTCGCAATGAAAGGGAATGTAAACTAGTCAGTACTTAATGGGACGAGACCACGTAAACTAGTCAGTACTTAGTGAAAGGGAATGTAAAACTAGTCAGTACTTAGTGAGAGAAGACACGATAAACTAGTCAGTACTTAACAAGACGAGACATGTAAACTAGTCAGTACTTAATGAAAGGAAACACGTAAACTAGTCAGTACTTAATGAAAGGGAATGTAAACTAGTCAGTACTTAGTGAGAGAAGACACGTAAACTAGTCAGTACTTAACAAGACGAGACATGTAAACTAGTCAGTACTTAATGAAAGGAGACACGTAAACTAGTCAGTACTTAGTTAGACGAAACACGTAAACTAGTCAGTACTTAATGAAAGGGAATGTAAACTAGTCAGTACTTAATGAGACGAGACACGTAAACTAGTCAGTACTTAATGAGACAAGACACGTAAACTAGTCAGTACTTAATGAGACGAGACACGTAAACTAGTCAGTACTTAATGAAAAGGGAAATGTAAACTAGTCAGTACTTAGTGAGAGAGACACGTAAAACTAGTCGACTTAACAAGACGAGACATGTAAACTAGTCAGTACTTAATGAAAGGAGACACGTAAACTAGTCAGTACTTAGTTAGACGAGACACGTAAACTAGTCAGTACTTAATGAAAGGGAATGTAAACTAGTCAGTACTTAATGAGACGAGACACGTAAACTAGTCAATACTTAATGAGACGAGACACGTAAACTAGTCAGTACTTAATGAAAGGGAATGTAAACTAGTCAGTACTTAATGAGACGAGACACGTAAACTAGTCAGTACTTAATGAGACAAGACACGTAAACTAGTCAGTACTTAGTGAGAGGAGACACGTAAACTAGTCAGTACTTAATGAGACGAGACACGTAAACTAGTCCGTACTTAATGAAAGGGAATGTAAACTAGTCAGTACTTAATGAGACGAGACACGTAAACTAGTCAGTACTTAATGAGACGAGACACGTAAACTAGTCAGTACTTAATGAAAGGGAATGTAAACTAGTCAGTACTTAGTGAGAGAAGACACGTAAACTAGTCAGTACTTAACAAGACGAGACATGTAAACTAGTCAGTACTTAATGAAAGGAGACACGTAAACTAGTCAGTACTTAGTTAGACGAGACACGTAAACTAGTCAGTACTTAATGAAAGGGAATGTAAACTAGTCAGTACTTAATGAAAGGGAAATGTAAACTAGTCAGTACTTAGTGAGAGGAGACACGTAAACTAGTCAGTACTTAACAAGACGAGACATGTAAACTAGTCAGTACTTAATGAAAGGAGACACGTAAACTAGTCAGTACTTAGTTAGACAAGACACGTAAACTAGTCAGTACTTAGTTAGACAAGACACGTAAACTAGTCAGTACTTAATGAGACGAGACACGTAAACTAGTCAGTACTTAATGAAAGGAGACACGTAAACTAGTCAGTACTTAGTTAGACAAGACACGTAAACTAGTCAGTACTTAATGAGACGAGACACGTAAACTAGTCAGTACTTAATGAGAGGAGACACGCAAACTAGTCAATACTTAGTTAGACGAGACATGTAAACTAGTCAGTACTTAATGAAAGGGAATGTAAACTAGTCAGTACTTAATGAAAGGGAATGTAAACTAGTCAGTACTTAATGAGGCAAGACACGTAAACTAGTCAGTACTTAACAAGACGAGACATGTAAACTAGTCAGTACTTAATGAACTAGTCAGTACTTAATGAGACGAGATGTAAACTAGTCAGTACTTAATTAAAAGAGACATGTAAACTAGTCAGTACTTAATAAGACGAGATGTAAACTAGTCAGTACTTAATGAGATGGAATGTAAACTAGTCAGTACTTAATAAGATGGAATGTAAACTAGTCAGTACTTAATTAGAAGGGACATGTAAACTAGTCAGTACTTGATTCAGTATTTGACTTGATGAGACACATAAACCAGTCAGTACATAATTCAGTACATAACCGGATGGAACACCCAGATGTTTTGTGAATATTCAATAATTATTAACAGAGCTATAGATATAGTATAAATGATATTATACATGAAACAAATATCCAAGATGTCTTTTGCAAATTTACGGTACTGAATCCCTGCTGTTTAATGGCTGCATGTAAACGAAAGTACACGTTATGCAGAGCGACACTGTTTGTACTGATCTGGACTAACCTGTAGATTGAGTGGATGGAATAAAAGGCTCCGCCTCCTCATAACAGTCCTCCTCTTCCTCCAACCTGTACGGAGGCCGCGGGGGAACCACGGGACCCACAGACTGAGGACACACACGGGATTTATGTCATTAAATAAGTTTATTGATAAAGTCAAACCCAAACAACACGAAACAACACGCTTAGATTAAGAAAGGTAACGAGAACGGTCTTCTTAAAGACTTTACAGGATGAACTCCACCTCGCTTATCCATGATGAGTCACACAAAATGACTTAAACGTACACCATAAGCGTCCAGAAGAACAAGCTGCGAGTTTAAAACAACATCCTTTCGAGCTTCCAAGATGAGGAACTGTCTAAGGCGATGCCCTATCTCTGGAAGATCACGAGTTCAAAGCGTAATTGGTGCTGGTCTCTGGGGGAAGACGATGGCGTTCCAGAACGGCGACGACAGTCCGTACCATCTGCTAGCTCACGTATGTTGGGGGAAGCACATCATAGGCTTTGTCCTCTAGCTAGCTAGTGGAAATTCAGCAGTGACTAAACTGCGAAAGAAAACAAAGACCTCCTTCTGTCCATACATGAAGGTTATGTGAAAAACAGCTGTCGGCCATTAATCAAGTTCATTGAAGGTCGTCGTGTCCGTATCGAACCTGTTGACCTTTCGGAGGCCACCGTTCCAGACAGCGTGTCTACCACAAGGTCCATTCTTCTGATCTACATAGCGATGTCAGCGAGTGGTGGAAATTGGTGTTCCGCGAGGGGACGGAAGTCTTTTAGGAAGTACCCCCATGTTTGAGAGGTTGGGGAGGAGGAGATCCGAAAACCACTCAGAAACACACACAGCTTAAACACCATGCAAGAACGTCTCTGGTGTTTTGTAGGAACTCCATTGGAAAGTGGACTCGTTTATCAATTTTTGTTTTCAAAAACGCCAGAGAATCCATGCTTTAGCTTTTCTTAAAATTGGTTCATGCGTCATCAGAAGCGCTTTCTGAGAACCACGACACCTCTTTTACGGAGGTGTAAAAGATAAGCAGGTGGTTGTTGGGAGATCCTGGTTCATCGCGCACAATGGACCGACATTTTCAATAGTGTTAGAGAGATGATTGTGACCCGGGAAGCTCTTCTCAGTCGGTGTACAGTAGACGTCTCTGGTACGTCTGCGCTCGCTGGGTTACCTCACTCACGTCTACTCTTTCACACGTGTGATGTAACGTGGACCACGGTGCCAACAATACGAGAGACAGCGTTTAAGGGTAATAAAAAAAAGCAGACATATAAAAACAAAAAAGTAGGTAGGAGTAATCCAAATGTGAAATCTGAACTTGCGCTAAGTCCAACACGTATTCGGGGACAGTCTGGTCTCGTCCGATTCGTCCAGAAGCACTACGTAACGTGTTTATTTCTCCGTATCAGTCCCCATGGTTTCCCCGGCACGAGAGACGGGAGGGTTTTTTATGACGCTACATCTTTTAAAAGTGTTTACTCCTTCCCTTTTTATCTTCTGCATGTTTTCCTTCTTGGCGTTTAGGGAGGAGCACTGCACGTACTGTACAGTTAGCTCCTCAGATACATATCTGTGGTGAAGAGATCAAAGATCCACGTGCGTTTGTGTCCTGTATATTTAAAACTGAAAAAGAAACAGGACGCTGGAGGATAGAAGGATGGAAAGACGGATGAAGCTCTGAGCACAAAAACGAGACAGAGACGGAAAGACGAAAGGATCGTTCGAAAGGAAAGTCCGAGCTTGGCCGGAGGCTTGCTTGGATGTTGGCACGACTTCGCCACTGACCTCATCGTCTCTAGAGGTCTGACTCGCACCATCTGACTTCCCAACCCCCCCACCCCACCCCCGAGTCGGGGTTCTATCACTCCATCACTTTTATCACTCCATCACAAGTGCCTCTCTACCCCCCCCATCACGTAGACAGACATAATTGTCCATGCAAAACGTCCACTTCCTTTCTTCTCGACCAATAGGATTGCAGTTCTCAGCCTTTAAGATGGGCCCCATGGATAAACACAGCATTTCCTGTCTCAGATAAAAGTCCCTCCTCTTCACATCCTTCACATTGTTGAAGCCGTGGAAACTCGATCCAGTACCACACAGGATAATTACCACAAATGGTAGAAAATCGTTCAGAAATCGTCATATTAAACTAAAAACTAAGAACCTTAATCCCAAAGCACAGGAACTCAGGAACTCTTGCACGTTTGGGGTTTTTTTTTGGTGCGTAAACAACCCGAAAAGATATAAGAAGTTGTTCGAATGAGAGAGAAAGTTCTGGAAACTTTGTCTTTCAATCACCTGATGAGCTTTATCGGTTCTACCAAACAGTGGGCGTGTCCTTCTCGACGCCACCGCAGGTTGAAATCGTAAACAGATGACGTCATCGTCTTTACATTGACAAGAAAATTCCATTCAAACGGTCCACAACATCTGGAATTAAATAAAAAATCTCTGACACTTGGCAGTATGGCAGAACCCATGGAAGTTCCGTTAGCAGTCAATGCTAAGCGTAATTACGTTGTGCTTCTAGTTATTCCGAGTATTTTGTCAGTGATTGACCAACATATCTGAGGTAAATGTTGATATTCCAGTCGATTTGGTCTCATTTTCACGGTCACTGCGTCTTTGCATCATCCTTAAACGTGATGTAACGGCGTTAAAAGGTGCTAAGTATAACATTTGCTTCGTTCATAAGCTAGCATATGGTCCGTATCCGGATTCCTTTAACCTATCGTGTTCAAAAGTGTAAAAATCACACGCTCTTTCTTAAAGCAGTAAGTATTTTCCATCATTCAGTAGAAGTGATGAAGCTAAGTTGAATTCCGATCTGAGCCTTCTCATTCATGTCGCATGACCGCTTATCGGATATGTGTCCAATCTAGGACCACAGGCGAAAGAGTCTCAGGTCGGGTCTTAAGTGGGGGGAAAAAATAATTTGTAATTCTTTGGCCAAACTCTATATGCTGTCGCCATGCATGAGACTTTAATCAATCTTCTTGTCTATAGACACACTCTCTCACACTCTCTCACACTCTCTAACACACTCACACACACTCTCACACTCTCTCACACACTCGCACACACTTGCACACTCACTCACACAATCTCACACACACACTCACACTCTCTCACACACTCATACACTCTCACACTCTTTAACACACTCTCACACTCTCTAACACACTCTCTAACACACTCTCACACACTCTCACACACTCTCACACACACTCACACACACATTCACACACACTCTCACACTCTCTAACACACTCTCACACGCATTCACACACACTCTCACACACTCTCACACTCTCTCTCCCACACACACACACACACACTCTTAAACACTCTCACACACTCTCACACACACACTCTAAATGGTGTTTATCTGTGGTAGGCCACTTGAAAGGTCTCGGTTATGGGGCAGCGTTTCACCTCTGACCTCCAGCCCGAGCCTTGGGTGAGACGAACGAGCGAATCCGCAGGGCAGATGGGAAACTCTGAAATGGCCGACCACAAAACAGCTCCGGTCCAATCCGCTGCCTTCTAACCTCTGATTGGCCGACCACAACACAGCGCCGGTCCAAGCGGTATACAGTAAAGCCCACAACACACACACACACACACACACACACACACACACACTAAAAGCAGGCCTGTCATTACTGCTGCAGAACCAGTGTGTCCTAAAATACACTCATACGACCAAACGTCCTCGAAAATACACACAGGCTCCGTCTCAAACACCACGGTCCTCCTCTAGTCAGTGTTCTTACAAGACAATCAAATAACCAAGTGGTCTTGTTTTCTATAAAGTTTCCTCAATCAAATAGTGTCGAAATAGCGTCGCCTAAAATACACACGGCGGCTGCGTCCCAAACCTTAAAATCAATAGCCACCATTTAAGAAACCTCTAAACATACAGAATCTGTTTGAACAGGATGTCTTATCTCATTACCCATAATGCACCACGCTCGCATCTCTGTCGGGTTTCAGATGAGCGCGTTAATCTTATACGAAACCCAAATTAGCCAGTTAGCTACCAAGCTAGACGTACCTTACCTTTATTTACTTTATTTGCTCCTGTTAGTGTCACCAAGATTAATAAGGACTATAGCAAATCTTCCTTCAGGTCGGAAAATATTACAGGTAACACTAACAGGACAAAAACTACACTATACTGTAGTGCAATAATATGGATCGTTGGCGTACCATTTCAGAGGCAGAGCAATTATTTCATTCTGTTATACTGTTCTCAGAGCATCTATCGACCCTTCTGGTGCAGTCCGGTTTGTTGTTGTTTTTTTTGTCCTATTAGTGTTACCGTATTTTAGTGTACCGTACCGTATTGTACCGTACCGTAATTTAAATCCGTTTTCAATTCAGAAATGATGTTATTTACCCCGATTTCTCACTGATCACGACTTCAAATCATTTGGAGAGTAAGCGCGCTTCCATCAAGCAGTCTGTGACACACCCAGCGTCCCCTAAATACACATCACAGTCTTTCAGTGGCAGCGTCTTTAAATCCACATCACAGAGTGTCCCCTAAAATACCACCACATCACTGGTACACATTACACTGTCTCCTGACACACACCCACACAAACACCAACTATTTATACGTACACACAACACACAGTGTAGAAACCATACAGCACTCCTGCACATTACAGTCTTCAGAGCTCATTCAGAGAAACACGATCAGAGACACGCATTAATACACTCATGCTGATTGGTTATATGGTCTGTATCCGCAAAATCATCACGACCCCTAAGTGAAGGTCCTATAAATAGGGAGCGTGTTTGCGAAGAAATCCACAAGGCCACACCTCCTTCACTGAGACTGACACACAAAAGCCACACCTCCTTCACTGAAACTGATACACTGAGGACACACCTCCTTCTCTGAAACTGATACACTGAGGACACACCTCCTTCACTGAAACTAATACACTGAGACCACACCTCCTTCACTGAGACTGACACACAAAAGCCACACCTCCTTCACTGAAACTGATAAACTGAGGACACACCTCCTTCACTGAAACTAATACACTGAGACCACACCTCCTTCACTGAGACTGATACACTGAGACCACACCTCCTTCACTGAGACTGATACACTGAGGACACACCTCCTTCACTGAGACTGATACACTTTGTTTTTATGGAAACTGAAGCTGAGGTAAATTATCTGTCAGTGTATGACATGATCAGAAAAAGTCGGATTTATAATAAAACGTGTCTCGGGCGTGTCGCTGTGAGTAGGACGACCGGAACGATAAATATCTAACGTTTCTAACTAGGCTAGTTTGGTGTCGCTAGCCAAGCGGAGGCACAGCTAAGCTATCACTGTATGTGTTTAGCTGCTACAGAGCCATGTAGAGTTCATTATCCTTCCTTCTGCACTGCTCAGATCATGTTCACGTAAACTGGAACTCATAGAGACATGTACACGCCTTGTTTTCCTGCTCAGCATCAGAGGATGTTTCTCTTTCACTCTCAACACCTTTACTGCTTTAAAAATAATAATAAAAACCCGACGTATATCCATTTTCCCTCACACCGACGCTAGAGGGCGTACCTTTAAGATCTAAAAATAAACACACTCCGTCTTTTAAATTTGGCCCAGAAGGTCCTGACGTGTTCTCATGTTGTTGTTTGAATTCGCGAGAGTGTGGAACGTTCCGTGATAAAGGTGCTTATTGTTGAGCCGAATCCCGGCGGTGACACAATAACGCAACGATTCAGCCAAATTCCACAATAACACATTTTTGACATTTCTGACCGCGTGAAAAAACGCCTCCGATTAGCCGCAGCGCAGTTTTGGAAAGGTACCGAACATGAGGCAAGGAGGCTGACAAATGAAATGTTGTGCTGTGAGACAGGGTCTGGCACAGAGCCTCGAAAAATCCTCTTATGACAAATCCTTCATCCCCTGCACGCTGAAACACACTACGATTAGGGTTGATAACCCACGTGCGCTAGTGCAGTGTGCTTCCCTGAACTATCGAGTGACAACCTGTACAAATCCACGGTGTGATAAACATCCAAGCTAATTTTCTCTCAAGTTTGAATGTCATAAACGTCAACAAGACCATTTTACAAATTATTTCCCAACATTTTCGACATCAAAGATGATATTTATTTGTATTTTACAACAGACGGCGATGCGTCTGCTAGCTAACTGCGCACCTAGATAGCTAGCCAAGGTTAGTTGCTATGCGGTAGAGCCAGGAGGATATTCATTGGTTCAAACAGCTGGTGGGCGGAGCTTTTTTTTTTCCTTCTTTAAAAAAAAAAAAAAAAAAAACGTTGCTAGTTTGACTGCATGGCAAACTTTGCGACATGTGACAGGCATGTTTGTTAGTACTTTACGAGTAGTGTTTAAATCAATCAATAAATAAAATACTATAAAAGACTATATTATGATGAAATTGTTGGGTAGTTAGGTAGGTATGTATTGTTGACTAGAACTTTTCTTAACAACTCGCATGTTATTAGTTACTGAGTAACGCTTCTAGACTAGAAAATTGTCCAGAAACTTGCTAGGTAGCAAGGTGACTAGTGTTAGCTGGAAACTTTACTGATAACTAGCATGTTTATTAGTTGGTTGCCCAGAAAGTGACACAGAACGTTAGCTAGCTCCATTAAGCGGTTAGCTAATGAGTAAATGCTAGCTAAAAGGGTTTTGCCGTTAGTCTAAATATTTCGAAGTGTGTCAGATGTTTAACAGCGGATTCGTTTGCTGTTCGTTGGAGTGCTTATGAAGTTCATTAGTTGGACGCGATGGGACTCACCGTGCAGCGAAGCCACTCGGAGTGCGGATTTTCCGATGAACCCGGATCGCTAGCCGAGTTTCGTCTGAGGTCGTTAGCTGGGACTCCAGAGGGACAGTTCATGATCATGTACTCTGCATCTTCCACTACTGAAACACACACACACACATTCACAACACTAAACACACACACTTTAATTAGGCTATTAAATTAATAAGTTGTTTAGATCGCTAACTTCCTGATGTGTGGTTTGGTTTTAGAGAATTTCAGAATGGCATTTGAGGGAAAACTATAGCTAGCTAAGCTAAATACTAAGTAAAGAATATGTATATCAAACCCACCGCTGTTTAGAATTCAGTAAAACCCTGTTCACGTGGTAAATTGTACGTACGATAACAGTTTATTCGTACGTTTTCTTTATTATACGTTTGTGTATGAGGGTATCTCTGAGAAAAAGAACATTACAGAAACCCTTCTGTGCCTCGAGGAATAATCCGCAGGTCTTATTAAAGATATTCACTCGCACTCGCACTCGCGAGTGATCCATGTTTGGCGATGCTGATCCACGCGTTGACGTCCAGGCAGTGAGTCACGCGCTGCTCCTCTCGCGGGGGAGACGACTCGCCAAATCCGTGTTCAATCGCTTTTATTTGGCGCTCGAATGCAAATGACATGCCTCAGGAATGACTGAACGTCTTCTCCAACATTTTTCTTTTTTTCTTTTCAGGAAGCCAACTCTGACTCACACACTGCCGCTAAAATCCCTGGTATTAGACTCGGGTTTGAGGAGAGGCCAGACTTTGATTTCAGTGCCGTCACAGATCACGTACACGCTGCTCAGGTTAGATCGATCAAACGCAAGCGGTAATCCGTTACTAACTGATATCCTCGATAATGACGTTCAATTAAACGAAACATGTGCCTCAAAACATATCAACAGCTTCTTCTGCTCTGTGACGTCTCTGAAATCTGGAATGAAATCAAGAAATTATACAGGAGCTTTTTGGCTCAACGGTTATATATATATATATTTTTTCTCTCAGTGGCTTCTCCGTGTTGCGGAAGGGGCGGAGCCATCATGTCCGCTGTGGACTGATTATTTTTTAAATGGCCGTCACACTAATCTAGAAAAGCAAAATGGTTATTGTAGACATATTTGCTGTAAAATGAGTGAGTTTTGGTGTAGCCTGCTGCGGTCCGAATTTTTCAAAATGGCCGCCGCACTAAGTTAAATAAAGCAAGTTTATGGCAGCCATATTGGATTGTGATATCAGAGAGGTCCTGTGTAGGCCGTTCTTCCAGCCCAATCCGGTATGGCACGTAAAATGGCATTAAAAAAAAATGCAGAATGGTCATGGCGGCCATGTTGGATTTGGAAAACGAGTGAGTTCCTGTAGAGGATGTTCTGGCAGCTCGGTCATGAAAAGTGTTAGCGATATGATTGATTTGATACGTTACTGATCTACAGTAGCTGGAACAGAGTCGGCGACTTTTTACAGCGCGGCCGCAGTGACGCTCTTTGGATAGTCGGAGTGTTAGATCTGTCCTGCATGACCCCTACATGACCCCTACATGACAGACACACACAGGCTCTTTACAGAGTACTTCAGACTCTATTAAAAGCGACGTTTCCACTCTCTCTCCATGAGTTTGGACGGCGCTGAGTGATGACATCATCTCACTGCTCCAAATCAGGATATTAATTAAGAACAAAGGAAGAGTTCGTGGAAACATTTACAACTCTCCTCTCCTGACTAAAAACACGTTAGAAATGTCTAGAACGTCAACATTTACCTCAGATGTGTTGATAAATTGGAGATACGGCGAGATTTAAACGTAGAAACGGCACTGTTTTAGTTTTTGGCGTTTTTTTTTACTCGCTTTGTGTTTGTTTTCCACTTGAAAGCTTTTCGGTGGGTGTTTAAGCACTCACCCGCTGTGTCTTTGTGCTCCTGCAGTTTGGACAGAAGCTCTGAGATGGATTTCTTCTTGGCCTGTGCGATGTAGCTGAGGTTCTCACCGTCCAGAACCAGGAGGAACGCCTGCAGGTCCGAAACCAGCCGAGCCAGAACTGCGGAGCAAAAAATAACCCAGTCACCCGGTTATCTCCGCTTCAAGCATCGAAGAATCGTTTACATTAACAGAGTAGAAACGAAGCAAAATGATGAATCGATTCATTTCGATATGAATCAGTCGCTCAGAAACGATGACTCGGACCAATCGATTATAAAATGAAAAGCAGAGCGTTCCCTCAGGGTCGGGCGATACGACGAGGACGATGATGGTTATATCGATATCGTGATAAATTGTCGCGATACAGCTTGTCCAGCGATATCGCAGGTATCGTCAGCAGCGTCATAACATTTACACACTCTGATTAGCATCACCTGATTAGCGATATGTCACGCTGCGATATTTTTCTCATATCCTTCTCTGTGGTTTTCTGTTCCGAGCGAGTTAAACACACAACACTTCGTCTGACGTAAACAGGTTTGAATGTTTTTCGACGTATGAAAATGATCAAAGTCAGTTTAAGGTCTTGTTTTTATTTATTTGTTTGTTAGCTAAAATGATAGATTTGCGATACGCATGGTGTGTCGTGATGTATGGAAACGTCCTGAAGTATCGTGATATGATTTTGTTGCCGTATCGCCCAGCCCTGACCTCAGAACAGACTCCACGTTTGGTTTCCTTACATATGCAAGCTTTATTTTCATAAATACATGTCAGGTTTGTTACTTGTTATCACTCCATCTATCACTCTATCTATCACTCTATCACTCCATCTCACCATCTTTCACTCTCACTATCACTCTAATCCTCATCTATCACTCTATCTATCACTCATCCTCTCACACCATCATCACATCACACTCATCTATCCTCACCATACTCTATCAATCACTCTATCACTCATCATCCTCATCAATATCACTCATCTATCACTCCATCATCCTTCTTCACTCTCTCACTATCCTCTATCATCTATCACTCAATCATCCATCTATCATCCACATCATATCACTATCACTCTATCTATCACTCTCATCAT
>CM022780.1:1420231-1422731 GCA_012411365.1 Ameiurus melas
GTCTGTGTGTGTGTGTGTGTGTGTCTGTGTGTGTGTGTGTGTATGTGTGTCTGTGTGTGTGTGTGTGTCTGTGTGTGTGTGTGTCTGTGTGTGAGTGTGTGAAGTGTGTGTGAGTGTGAAGTGTGTGTAGTGTGTGTGTGTGTGTGTGTGTTGTGTGTGTGTTGTGTGTGTGTGTCTGTGTTGTGTGTTGTGTGTGTGTGTATTGTGTGTGTGTGTGTGTTGTGTGTGTGTGTGTGTGTGTGTGTGTGTGTGTGTGTTGTTGTGTGTGTGTGTGTGTGTGTGTGTGTGTGTGTGTGTGTGTGTGTGTGTGTGTGTGTGTGTGTGTGTGTGTGTGTGTGTGTGTGTGTGTCTGTGTGTGAGTGTGTGTGTGTGTGTGAAGCAGGAATCAAACACGTTTTAAACAATTTCCGTGTTAGAAAACAGGATCAGTGTTTACAGTGAAAGAGGAATTTGATAACGGAAAAAGAGTTAAACATCGACCGATTCCTACAAACCAAACAACCAACTGCAGGAGTGAAATGAGAGGGATTGAGGGACTGGGGGATTAGCGATTGGGTGATTGAGGGATTGAGGGATTGGGGGATTGAGAGACTGGGGGATTGAGGGATTTGGGATTGGGGGATTTAGCGATTGGGTGATTGAGGGAGGATTGAGGGGATTGGGGGATTGAAGGATTGGGGGATTGAGGGATTGGGGATTGAGGGATTGGGGGATTGAGGGATTGAGGGATTGGGGATTAGCGATTGGGTGATTGAGGGATTGGGGATTGAGGGATTGGGGGATTGAGGGATTGGGGGATTGAGGGATTGAGGGATTTGGGATTGGGGGGATTTAGGGATTGGGGGATTGAGGGATTGGGGGATTGAGGGATTGGGGGATTGAGGGATTGAGGGATGGGGGATTGAGGGATTGAGGGATTGGGGATTGAAGGATTGGGGGATTGGGGGATTTAGGGATTGGGGGATTGAGGGATTGGGGGATTGAGGGATTGGGGGGATTGAGGGATTGAGGATTTGGGATTGAGGGATTGGGGGATTGAGGGATTTGGGATTAAGGGATTGGGGGATTGAGGGATTGAGGATTTGGGATTGAGGGATTGGGGGATTGAGGGATTAGGGATTGAGGGATTGAGGGATTGGGGATTAGAGGATTGGGGGATTGAGGGATTGGGGGATTGGGGGATTGGGGATTGAGGGATTGGGGGATTAGCGATTGAGGGATTGGGGGATTGAGGGACTGAGGGATTCAGGATTGAGGGATTGGGGCATTTGGGATTGAGGGATTGGGGGATTGAGGGATTTGGGATTGGGGGATTTAGCGATTGGGTGATTGAGGGATTGGGGGATTGAGGATTGGGGGATTGAGGGATTGGGGGATTGAGGGATTGAGGGATTTGGGATTGGAGATTTAGGGATTGGGGGATTGAGGGATTGGGGGATTGAGGGATTGAGGGATGGGGGATTGAGGATTGAGGGATTGAAGGATTGGGGGATTGGGGGATTGAGGGATTGAGGGATTTGGGATTGAGGGATTGGGGGATTGAGGGATTGGGGGATTAGGGATTGAGGGATTGGGGGATTAGGGATTGAGGGATTGGGGGATTGAGGGATTGAGGGATTGGGGGATTGAGGGATTGAGGATTTGGGGATTAGGGATTGAGGGATTAGCGATTGAGGGATTGGGGATTGAGGGACTGAGGGATTCAGGATTGAGGGATTGGGGCATTTGGGATTGAGGGATTGGGGGATTGAGGGATTGGGGGATTAGGGATTGAGGGATTGGGGGATTAGGGGTTGAGGGATTGGGGGATTGAGGGATTGAGGATTGGGGGATTAGGGATTGAGGGATTTGGGGATTAGGGATTGAGGGATTGGGGGATTAGCGATTGAGGGATTGGGGATTGAGGGACTGAGGGATTCAGGATTGAGGGATTGGGGAATTTGGGATTGAGGGATTGGGGGATTGAGGGATTGGGGGATTAGCGATTGAGGGATTGGGGGATTGAGGGATTGGGGGATTGAGGGATTTGGGATTGAGGGATTGGGGGATTGGGGGATTGGGGATTGAGGGATTGGGGGATTGAGGGACTGGGGGATTCAGGATTGAGGGATTGGGGCATTAGGGATTGGGGATTAGGGATTAGGGATTAGGGATTGAGGGATTAGGGGATTGAGGGACTGAGGGATTCAGGATTGAGGGATTGGGGCATTTGGGATTGAGGGATTGGGGGATTGAGGGATTGGGGGATTGAGGATTGAGGGATTGGGGCATTTGGGATTGAGGGATTGGGGGATTGAGGGACTGAGGGATTCAGGATTGAGGGATTGGGGCATTTGGGATTGAGGGATTGGGGGATTGGGGGATTAGGGATTGAGGGATTTGGGATTGAGGGATTGGGGGACTGGGGGATTGAGGGATTGGGGGATTGAGGGATTGGGGGATTGAGGGATTGAGGGATTTGGGATTGAGGGATTGGGGGACTGGGGGGATTGGGGATTGA
>CM022780.1:1427731-1430231 GCA_012411365.1 Ameiurus melas
ACCGCGACACCGCCACCTGCTGGAGGAGCTCCGGATTACACTGAGTGAGTGTGGTATATTTTGTAGCTTTTCCATGTTGATACAATGTCCACCAAAATACGTTTGATAAATGTAGGCTCCTTCTTTCTATTTTGAATACGTTTATCATGAGCGTCCCCGAGTTGAATAGGATTGCTGCCTTTAATGTAAACACGTCGATTAGACTCCACGTAAATAAATACACAAAGGGATACGGGGAAAACCCCAAACTTTTATTCAACAACAACAACAACAACAACAACAAAATCCAAGTGTTGAACGGTTCACTAAAAATAAATCAGGATAACAAAACTCCTAATTATGAGAAAATAACAAACCAGTAATCACATCTCGGCCATAAGAAAGGACATTCACGGAACCGATCGATGTTTATTTCTGTTATTTACATTCAGGGCTTTGAAATGAAGAGAAGGAAATAAAGTGTAACGTGATCCAGAGTGTATTTAGAATCGTGACGATTTAGAATCGTGTGTTCACGTCACTTCACGTCACTTCACGTCAAAGTCGTCTCTTTTCCCCGCTCAACTCATCCCGGACTGCCGAAGTCGTCGCACTGTCACACACCTCGATTAATAAAACAGTTTATACATGTTAATTACGTCCGAATGTTAGTCATATTTACACCTCCAGAATGCGACTTCATTTATTTGTAAAGCCACGCCCCCGAAATCCGATTGGCTGTCTGTCGCTGTGGCGATTTAAACGTCCAAATTCTCCTCAAAAAAACGCTATGATGTCATTAGCGTTGTCGTTAGCCGTAAAAGTGCCTTCTACGTGTTCACGTTTCACGTGGAATGTCCCGAGTGTGTTTTTCTATTCTCCGCCTGGATTAATCGTCATAGCGATCGAAAGAGACGCCGCGTTTCGATGCGGCTTTTAACAGACGCTAATCGACTTTCCCATAAGACTCGAACGACCACTTGGCTTGTCCTTGACTCGTTACGGTAAAATTCCGGCGTTTCCAACGGCGACCTTCCAAACTGAAGAGTTCGATGCTAACACCGCTAACGCTGAACAAATCATTATTACGCCGTGCGAAATGGTAGCTGCGAACGTTGAGCTCTTGTCACCCGTGTTAGCATTTTCGCGCGAGCCATTTTAAGACGGTACCACGGACCCAACCGAGGGGAAGTCCACAAGGGTGCGCTATTGGAGCACGCTCAAGAGAACCCTAGCTGCACATCATTTGGTCACTAGAGCAATTATGAATATATATATATATATTTTAAAAAACTCTCCAATATGAAACACTCCAAAATAAGAGCACATAGGCTTATCTAAGCAGGACATCGAATAGCAAATCATTCAATTCCTCTAAAATCCCATCAATCTTCATTTTATCCAACTTACTTTCAGAGATATTTTAGGAAAGATTTCCAGTCAGCTACTTCCTGGCTAGTTTTTATTTTTTAAATCCCTCTCAACAGCTAACACTAGGGATGATATTACTAGCAGCACACCTAGTTCGCCAGTCTTGCTAGCTACAGGTAGATGTAGTAACATCGTGAGCCATTAGCTAACATTAGCAGTGATTTAGACCTTATACGGATTTATCTTTGTTAGAATTTCTCTCAAGTTAGCACTAAACACGACGTAAAACCCTTCTCAGGATTCCCGTTAAGAATTCCAGCTCTCAGAATTTAAAATCTAGAAGCCTTTACATTAGCTCAGCCCAAGCGGCCATTTTGGATGATCTCTGACCTGTGAATAGACGCTGACGAATGCGAGTGACTCGCGTGACTCACAGGCGTGCTAGCTCGTAGCCACCTTGCTATCAGGCCATGATGAACATTAGCTACATCCGCTGATAACAGTAGCTAGCCAAACTAGCAAACTCTGTATGTTGCTCATTGGCGATCAGCGGTTAACGTTCACAGAGATGTTACCGTCTCGCGTTAAATGCTAGGTCTTCCACAAAAAGGCAGAAAGGAAGCGGGGAATGTTACCTACTTCTCCCGCGTTTTAAAATGAGTTGGATAAAACGAGGACGTTGTTATCTATAACTAAAGTAAGACGATCTAACCAAATGGTGAAAGTGCTTAATAATGCGTTAGCAGCAAAATGAAGGGAGAAGAGAGCGAGAGAGAGAGGGAGAGAAAGAGAGAGAGAGAGAAAGAGAGAGCGAAAGAGAGAGAGAGAGAGAGAAAGAGAGAGCGAGAGAGAAAGAGAGAGAGAGAGAAAGAGAGAGAGAGAGAGAGAGAGAGAGAGAGAGAGAGAGAGAGAGAGAGAGAGAGAGAGAGAGAGAGAGAGAGAGAGAGAGAGAGAGAGAGAGAGAGAGAGAGAGAGAGAGAGAGGGCGAGAGAGAGAGGAGGGATGGAGCGGTGTGATCAATACACCCCGAGTTAAGAGCATCGATATCAATCACACGCTCGTCTTACAATCTATCATCGTGTTAAGCGGATACATTTCACGTAGATAGATCATCTTCACTCTGATTGGCTATCACGGCTCTCTGTGCGTG
>CM022780.1:1440231-1442731 GCA_012411365.1 Ameiurus melas
TTTTGAATGAGTTCCGGTGTGTGTATACGTGCAGATGTGTGTGTGTGTGTGTGTGTGTGAGTGTGTGTGTGTCACCAGGCCGGTGGAAGTGCTGCTGATGCGGTGTGTTTTTGCCCACACTGCTCTTCCTGCACACGGGCTGCAGCGTGGAGGCCGGAGACGAGCTGCCTGAAGACTTCAGCTCCACACACTCCCTCGACTCCTTCGACATGACCGAGCTCTTCACACACACACACACACACACACACACACATATTGTATTAAGAGTAGCAGTATTAGTATTATTTCATGCCGAAATTGAGAAGAATCATCCAGAACGTTCGGTGTCTGCGTATGCTTCTGTAGTTGTGCACTAGAGCTTCAATGCTAACGTCGCTAATGCTAATGGAGGTCTAATGGCCACCAGTTCAGCCTCAGGACTCAGGGAAAGACAACGGTGTCCATTTAGAGTGTATTAATAATCCATGTGTTTCAGTCTTACCTCAGGAGATAGAGGAGGAGAGAGGGAGCGCGGAGAGAGGGACCTCTAAGAGAGAGAGAGAGAGAGAGTGAGACACAGAGAGAGAGAGTGAGACAGGTCAGCTGTTGGCAGTCAGTGAGAGATCCAGACTTTTCTACAGACAGGTTTGAAGAGGAAGTACAACACACCAGTCCCACTGAGATCACTGCCGTGTGTGTGTGAGTGTGTGTGTGTGTGTGAGTGTGTGTGGAGTGTGTGTGAGTGTGTGTGTGTGTGTGTGTGTGTGTGTGTTGTGTGTTGTGTGTGTGTGTGTGTGTGTGTGAGTGTGTGTGAGTGTGTGTGTGTGTGTGATGTGTGTGTGTGTGTGTGTGTGAGTGTGTGTGTGAGTGTGTGTGTGTGTGTGTGAGTGTGAGTGTGTGTGAGTGTGGTGTGTGTGTGTGTGTGTGTGTGTGAGTGTGTTGTGTGTGTGAGTGTGTGTGTGGTGTGTGAGTGTGTGTGTGTGTGTGTGTGTGTGTGTGTGTGAGTGTGTGAGTGTGTGTGAGTGAGAGGTGTGTGAGTGTGTGTGAGTGTGTGTGTGAGTGTGAGTGTGTGAGTGTGAGTGTGTGTGTGTGTGTGGTGTGGAGTGTGTGTGTGTGTGTGTGTGTGTGAGTGTGTGTGTGTAGTGTGTGAGTGTGTGTGTGTGTGTGTGTGTGTGTGTGTGAGTGTGTGTGTGTGTGTGTGAGGGTTGTGTGTGAGTGTGAGTGTGTGTGAGTGTGTGAGTGTGTGTGTGTGTGTTGTGTGTGTGTGAGTGTGTGAGTGTGTGTGTGTGATGTGTGTGTGAGTGTGTGTGTGAGTGTGAGGTGTGTGTGTGTGAGTGTGTGAGGTGTGTGTGTGAGTGTGTGAGTGTGTGAGTGTGTGAGTGTGTGTGTGTGTGTGGGTGTGAGTGTGTGTGTGTGTAGTGTGTGAGTGTGTGGTGTGTGTGATAGTGTGTGTGTGTGTGTGTACCTCAGTGTGTTCCAGGGGTGTGTAGCTGAAGTGCGGTTCGTACATCATCAGGTCGGGACGCTCGATGTCCAGTATGGCCTTGTCTTTAGGAATGGCTGCTAAGTCCTTATAGCCGATCACCTGATCATCCATTTTAGCCTGAGGAGAGAGAGGGAGAGAGAGAGAGAGACAGGAAAAGAAAGAGAGAGAGAAAGAGGAAGGGCGAGAGAGAGAGGAAGAGAGAGGAAGAGAAAGAGAGGAAGAGAGAGAGGGAGAGAGAGGGAGAGAGAGAGAGAGAGAGAGAGAGAGAGGAAGAGAGAGGAAGCGATTGAAGAGAAGAGAGGAGAGAAAGGGGGAGGAAAACAGAAGTGGACAAGGAGAAGACAGGAGAGAAAGAGGAGGGAGAAAAGAAAACGACAGACAAGAGAAAGAGAGGAGAGAAGAGATGAAGGAAGGAAAGAGAGAGAAACAAGGAGAGAAGGAGAGAGAAAAATGGGTAGAAGAGGAGGAGAGAAAGAGGGATAAGAGAGAGAGATAATGATGGACAGAGTGAGGTGTATTAGTTACAGTACTCACCACTATAGAGAGGGCTGGAGCTCCCGTCTCGGCCCCCCCTCGCAGAGAACACACACTTCCTGGAGAGGTACGGGCGGGCTGCTGCTTCACACACACACACACACACACACACAACCACATACACACATCCACACGCCCCACACGCACACCCACACACACCACACAAACCACACACACACACACACATACACACACACGAACGCCACAAATATATATTATATACATGTTGTGTATCTCATTGATGAATGTACACTACACCAACACCACCCCCCCAACTCACCCACCCAAACACTATCCCCACCCCAACATCACCCCTACCCAAACACTATCCCAACATCCACAACATCAAACCCTACCAAACACTATCCCACCCAACATCACCCCTACCCAAACACTATCCCCACCCCAACATCACCCCTACCCAAACACTATCCCCACCCCAACATCACCCCTACCCAAACACTATCCCCACCCCAACATCACCCCTACCCAAACACTATC
>CM022780.1:1455231-1470231 GCA_012411365.1 Ameiurus melas
ATCCATCCATTCCACTTCTTAACCACCTCTTCTGCCTGTCTGTCCATCAACCTCCATCCACCTTTCACTCAATCATCTATACATTTACCCATCCATCAACATGCACTCTGTCCAGACCAAGCATCCATCCATCCATCCATCCATCCATCCATCCATCCATCCAGTAAACACTACTGTGACCAGCAGAGTATCACTTTTCCTGCTTCTCCCGCGTGTTTGACGATTTACAGATCTTGCGAAAGAAGAGCTGGGAATTGATTTCTATTTTTACATCCACCATGCTAACAAGACGTGCGTCACATCCAGCGTGTAGCTCTTCCACTAGCTCCGTGTTCAGTTCTCTCTCCCTCTGCAGATCCACCTTCCTGCATTATTCAGCTCCACGTCTGGATCGTCTGAAGTGACGGATTAGCAGATGAAGCTTCAAACTAAACTCTGGGGAGAAATACAGCTCCTGACCTGCCACATTTCCAAATGAATCCCAGATGAAGACCCTCACCCTACTTCACGAAAAAACCGAGACATGTTTCCCAGGACCAATTTCATTCAAATCTGGTAGCAGATTATTGAAACACCAGATGATGGTAACCCTCAAGGAAAGGTCTTTTTGTTTTTGAAGGCTGATCGAGTGCAACAGCATGGATCATGATCTCGTTAGACACATCATATAAATCCACAGTAACAAAGCAGTTGAATTTGTGATCAAATTTGCATTTGTAGTCGAACTAGCGTTAGCATTTACCTCAGTGTTGATAATCTCGCTGCTGTATTACGTCACTGTGCTACCACAGTTCAGAGACACCGATCTTATCAATCACTGACCACCGCTCGGTCGGTTCGGAGGCAGAGACCGAGGAGCATTCTTAGCTTTTTGTCAGTGCAATACAGCATACGCTCAGTACAAAACCGCAACGTTGTATCCGCGCCCGAATTTCAAACTGGCCACACCAATATTAATGACGTTAAGGCTTAGCATCATGTAAACTCATGGAGAAAATGCTAACTGCCCAAAACAGGACGCCAATTTTCGCACACCTGTCATGCTCGAGTCTATTTCAAGGAGATGAAAGATGTGTTGGTTTCAACATCCGTAGTTTAAATGTGCTTTATAAATCATTGACTCAATTAAACTCGGTAAGATTAGCTTCTTTTTTTAAGTCTAGTAGGCGGGTTTGAGTCCACGCCCCATTCCCGCCCATGTTCACAAAGCTCCGCCTCCAGGATCTAGCCCATAGAGTAGAGCGTCTCTTTCAAATGACTAGCGCAAGCAAGCTCTCTGGACCAGAAGCCTTCCAGTGTTCCAGTTGGGTTTCCTCAGCCACGTAATACTTTTCTCCTGAGGTCATGTGTTAAAACAACACTTTTTAGCAAATTCTGCAGGTTATTTGTACGAGTAGGACATCTTTAAAAATCGACTAATTAAATCACCTTTAAACAGACGGGTATCATAGTGTAGCTTCCGATTTTGGTGAACGATTCAGATTCTAGAGTTTCAAGCTACCAAAACAAACATCACAAACAATAAAAACAACAAGCAGATTCCGTTTATTATTATTATTATTATTATTATTATTATATTTTTTTACATTGTGTCAACACACATAACACATAACACATACTAATTGGACACACTACAGTATGTAGTCATTAATTTAGGGCTCAACCATTTAGAGCCAGTAAAATATTTACATATTTCTCATATATACTTTATTTTTTATAGGTTGAGTGTTAATGACCGTTATAATTATAATTGTGATGACTGTTATAATATAATTGAGGTGTGATGACTGTTATAATATAATTGAGGTGTGATGACTGTTATAATATAATTGAGGTGTGATGTTATAATATAATTGAGGTGTGATGACTGTTATAATATAATTGAGGTGTGATGACTGTTATAATATAATTGAGGTGTGATGACTGTTATAATATAATTGAGGTGTGATGACTGTTATAATATAATTGAGGTGTAATGACTGTTATAATATAATTGAGGTGTGATGACTGTTATAATATAATTGAGGTGTAATGACTGTTATAATATAATTGAGGTGTGATGACTGTTATAATATAATTGAGGTGTGATGACTGTTATATAATTGAGGTGTGATGACTGTTATAATATAATTGAGGTGTGATGACTGTTATAATATAATTGAGGTGTAATGACTGTTATAATATAATTGAGGTGTGATGACTGTTATAATATAATTGAGGTGTGATGTTATATAATTGAGGTGTGATGACTGTTATAATATAATTGAGGTGTAATGACTGTTATAATATAATTGAGGTGTGATGACTGTTATAATATAATTGAGGTGTGATGTTATATAATTGAGGTGTGATGACTGTTATAATATAATTGAGGTGTGATGACTGTTATAATATAATTGAGGTGTGATGACTGTTATAATATAATTGAGGTGTGATGTTATATAATTGAGGTGTGATGACTGTTATAATATAATTGAGGTGTGATTACTGTTATAATATAATTGAGGTGTGATGACTGTTATAATATAATTGAGGTGTGATGACTGTTATAATATAATTGAGGTGTGATGTTATATAATTGAGGTGTGATGACTGTTATAATATAATTGAGGTGTGATGACTGTTATAATATAATTGAGGTGTGATGACTGTTATAATATAATTGAGGTGTGATGTTATATAATTGAGGTGTGATGACTGTTATAATATAATTGAGGTGTGATGTTATAATATAATTGAGGTGTGATGACTGTTATAATATAATTGAGGTGTAATGACTGTTATATAATTGAGCTGTGATGACTGTTATAATATAATTGAGGTGTAATGACTGTTATAATATAATTGAGGTGTGATTACTGTTATAATATAATTGAGGTGTGATGACTGTTATAATATAATTGAGGTGTAATGACTGTTATAATATAATTGAGGTGTGATTACTGTTATAATATAATTGAGGTGTGATGACTGTTATAATATAATTGAGGTGTAATGACTGTTATAATATAATTGAGGTGTGATTACTGTTATAATATAATTGAGGTGTAATGACTGTTATAATATAATTGAGGTGTGATTACTGTTATAATATAATTGAGGTGTGATGACTGTTATAATATAATTGAGGTGTAATGACTGTTATAATATAATTGAGGTGTAATGACTGTTATAATATAATTGAGGTGTGATTACTGTTATAATATAATTGAGGTGTGATGACTGTTATAATATAATTGAGGTGTAATGACTGTTATATAATTGAGCTGTGATGACTGTTATAATATAATTGAGGTGTGATTACTGTTATAATATAATTGAGGTGTGATGACTGTTATAATATAATTGAGGTGTGATGACTGTTATAATATAATTGAGGTGTGATTACTGTTATATAATTGAGGTGTGATGACTGTTATAATATAATTGAGGTGTGATGACTGTTATAATATAATTGAGGTGTAATGACTGTTATAATATAATTGAGGTGTGATGACTGTTATAATATAATTGAGGTGTGATGACTGTTATAATATAATTGAGGTGTGATGACTGTTATAATATAATTGAGGTGTGATGTTATATAATTGAGGTGTGATGACTGTTATAATATAATTGAGGTGTAATGACTGTTATAATATAATTGAGGTGTTATTACTGTTATATATAATTAGTGTATTACTGTTATAATATAATGAGGTGTAATGCTGTTATATATAATTGAGGTGTATTATTGTTATAATATAATTGAGTGTGATGACTGTTATAATATAATTGATGTGTAATGACTGTTATAATATAATTGAGGTGTGATTACTGTTATAATATAATTGAGGTGTGATGACTGTTATATATATAATTGAGGTGTAATGACTGTTATAATATAATTGAGGTTTAATGACTGTTATAATATAATTGAGGTGTAATGACTGTTATAATATAATTGAGGTGTGATTACTGTTATAATATAATTGAGGTGTGATGACTGTTATAATATAATTGAGGTGTAATGACTGTTATAATATAATTGAGGTGTGATGACTGTTATAATTATAGGTGTATGTTATAATAATTAGGTGTGATATTGTTATAATATAATTGAGGTGTGATGTTATATAATTGAGTTTTGTTATAATATAGAGTGTATGACTGTTATAATATAATTAGGTTATGTGCTGTTATAATATAATTGAGGTGTGATACTGTTATAATATAATTGAGGTGTAATGACTGTTATAATATAATTGAGGTGTGATGACTGTTATAATATAATTGAGGTGTAATATTGTATAATATAAGAGGTGTGATGACTGTTATAATATAATTGAGGTTGTAATGACTGTTATAATATAATTGAGGTGTGATGCTGTATATATATTGGTGTATGACTGTTATAATATAATGTGTACTGTATAATATAATTGAGGTGTAATATGTTTATATAGTTCTATAATATAATGTGTATGTTATATTAATTGAGGTGTGATGATGTTTATAATATAATTGAGGTGTGATATTATTATAATATAATTGAGGTGTGATGACTGTTATAATATAATTGAGGTGTGATGACTGTTATAATATAATTGAGGTGTGATGTTATATAATTGAGGTGTATACTGTTATAATATAATTGAGGTGTGTTACTGTTATAATATAATTGAGGTGTGATGTTATATAATTGAGGTGTGATGACTGTTATAATATAATTGAGGTGTGATTACAGTTATAATATAATTGAGGTGTGATGACTGTTATAATATAATTGAGGTGTGATGTTATATAATTGAGGTGTGATGACTGTTATAATATAATTGAGGTGTAATGACTGTTATAATATAATTGAGGTGTGATGACTGTTATAATATAATTGAGGTGTGATGTTATATAATTGAGGTGTGATGACTGTTATAATATAATTGAGGTGTGATTACTGTTATAATATAATTGAGGTGTGATGTTATATAATTGAGGTGTGATGACTGTTATAATATAATTGAGGTGTGATGACTGTTATAATATAATTGAGGTGTGATGTTATATAATTGAGGTGTGATGACTGTTATAATATAATTGAGGTGTGATGACTGTTATAATATAATTGAGGTGTGATGACTGTTATAATATAATTGAGGTGTGATTACTGTTATAATATAATTGAGGTGTGATGACTGTTATAATATAATTGAGGTGTGATTACTGTTATAATATAATTGAGGTGTGATGACTGTTATAATATAATTGAGGTGTGATGACTGTTATAATATAATTGAGGTGTAATGACTGTTATAATATAATTGAGGTGTGATGACTGTTATAATATAATTGAGGTGTGATGACTGTTATAATATAATTGAGGTGTGATGACTGTTATAATATAATTGAGGTGTGATGACTGTTATAATATAATTGAGGTGTGATTACTGTTATAATATAATTGAGGTGTGATGACTGTTATAATATAATTGAGGTGTGATTACTGTTATAATATAATTGAGGTGTGATGACTGTTATAATATAATTGAGGTGTGATGACTGTTATAATATAATTGAGGTGTGATGACTGTTATAATATAATTGAGGTGTAATGACTGTTATAATATAATTGAGGTGTGATGTTATAATATAATTGAGGTGTGATTACTGTTATAATATAATTGAGGTGTGATGTTATATAATTGAGGTGTGATGACTGTTATAATATAATTGAGGTGTGATGACTGTTATAATATAATTGAGGTGTGATTACTGTTATAATATAATTGAGGTGTGATGACTGTTATAATATAATTGAGGTGTGATGTTATATAATTGAGGTGTGATGACTGTTATAATATAATTGAGGTGTAATGACTGTTATAATATAATTGAGGTGTGATTACTGTTATAATATAATTGAGGTGTGATGACTGTTATAATATAATTGAGGTGTGATGACTGTTATAATATAATTGAGGTGTGATTACTGTTATAATATAATTGAGGTGTGATGACTGTTATAATATAATTGAGGTGTGATGACTGTTATAATATAATTGAGGTGTGATTACTGTTATAATATAATTGAGGTGTGATGACTGTTATAATATAATTGAGGTGTAATGACTGTTATAATATAATTGAGGTGTGATTACTGTTATAATATAATTGAGGTGTGATGACTGTTATAATATAATTGAGGTGTGATGACTGTTATAATATAATTGAGGTGTGATTACTGTTATAATATAATTGAGGTGTGATGACTGTTATAATATAATTGAGGTGTAATGACTGTTATAATATAATTGAGGTGTGATGTTATAATATAATTGAGGTGTGATGACTGTTATAATATAATTGAGGTGTGATTACTGTTATAATATAATTGAGGTGTGATGACTGTTATAATATAATTGAGGTGTGATGTTATATAATTGAGGTGTGATGACTGTTATAATATAATTGAGGTGTAATGACTGTTATAATATAATTGAGGTGTGATTACTGTTATAATATAATTGAGGTGTGATGACTGTTATAATATAATTGAGGTGTGATGACTGTTATAATATAATTGAGGTGTGATTACTGTTATAATATAATTGAGGTGTGATGACTGTTATAATATAATTGAGGTGTGATGACTGTTATAATATAATTGAGGTGTGATGACTGTTATAATATAATTGAGGTGTGATTACTGTTATAATATAATTGAGGTGTGATGACTGTTATAATATAATTGAGGTGTAATGACTGTTATAATATAATTGAGGTGTGATGTATATATAATATAATTGAGGTGTGATGACTGTTATAATATAATTGAGGTGTGATTACTGTTATAATATAATTGAGGTGTGATGACTGTTATAATATAATTGAGGTGTGATGTTATATAATTGAGGTGTGATGACTGTTATAATATAATTGAGGTGTAATGACTGTTATAATATAATTGAGGTGTGATGACTGTTATAATATAATTGAGGTGTGATGACTGTTATAATATAATTGAGGTGTGATTACTGTTATAATATAATTGAGGTGTGATGACTGTTATATAATTGAGGTGTGATGACTGTTATAATATAATTGAGGTGTGATTACTGTTATAATATAATTGAGGTGTGATGACTGTTATAATATAATTGAGGTGTGATGACTGTTATAATATAATTGAGGTGTGATGACTGTTATAATATAATTGAGGTGTGATGACTGTTATATAATTGAGCTGTGATGACTGTTATAATATAATTGAGGTGTGATGACTGTTATAATATAATTGAGGTGTGATGACTGTTATAATATAATTGAGGTGTGATGTTATATAATTGAGGTGTGATGACTGTTATAATATAATTGAGGTGTAATGACGGTTATAATTGAGGTGTAATGACGGTTATAATTGAGGTGTAATGATCGTTATACAGTAGAAATGATGATCGTTATACAGTAGAAATGACGGTTAGATTTTACATTGAAAAGCTCCTCGCGACCAACACGTGAATGTGTCACGTGTAAAAAAAAAAAAAAAAAAAGCGGTGAAAACAGCCGGTTTACCTGGACGGATATGGATTAGAACGAAGGACAACACTAGGTGCCATACGAGTACAGATGATGAGAATTAAATGCTGAAGCCTGGCGAGTCGGAGTGAAGCTATTTTTAGGGTAACGGACAGTTGTTGTTGCCTAACAACCGATTAGAGAAGGTAACATCCCAGTCCTCCACGACAGAGCTGTCAGAAGGTTCCAGCAGAACACCGGGGTGGTGCTGTAGGTATGGGGTAGTTAGTAGTGGAGGTATTTGTGTTGAAGCGCTCACCTGTTAGTCCGTCAGTGTTCTCGGTCTCGCGCGTTCCACCGGGATGAGCACGAGGACAGTAATCCCTCCGTGTAGACTATATATTCCAGTGCGACTGCATTATAAAACTCCCCCGAGCCCCTAAACAGCGCTTGCGCAAGATATTTATCAGCCGCTGCCCAAGCCGCACGTGCCGCCGGTGGTGATAGATAACCGGAGTGCGCGCGCGCGCGCCTCCTCCGCCGAGCTCCGCGTAAAAACACCCCGCTGGGGCTGAGCCCAGGCGTGCGCGAGCCAGGCGGTTTAGAGGGGTGGGGGCGGGGCTAAGGCAAAACACGCCGCCAGGAAGTTTATGAATATTCATGAGGTTCGGGCATGCGTGTACTGTAGGGTGTTATGTAAGTTATTCCTTTATTATTATTATTATTATTATTATTATTATTTTATTGGCACCCTTTATGCAAATGAGCAAAAACTGACATCTGAAAGTAATCGATATTCATTTAAACAGAGAACGTTTTTCACTTCTTCTTAAAATAACCCTGAAATAATAAATAATCTTAATGTTTCGGATACTTAAAAACTTCAAAAGAAGAACTAAGAACATGATGCAAATGTGGAAACGCCCCCATGTGGGCGTGGAATAAACAACAGGTTGACACGATCCATTTGGGTCATTTTCTGACTTGATTTATTCAACAGCGGACAAACCTGACTAAATATAACGTCACCGTGACAACCAGGATTTTGTTCATCACTGATGTTAGCTAACGTACGTACTGTCGCTAGCTAGATTCCGCAGCCAGAAGTTTCCAGGTTAATGCAATCATTTGCATATTGGGTGTGATTGGTCCAAAGCAAGGAGAAGCTTGTAGTGTGACATCACTAACTGAACTCGCGTGTGGCCCCGCCCCCGAATCAGTGTTTTCAGCAAATTTGCCCCAAAACCACAATCCTAGCTATTCGAAAGGAGTGAACTTTAACAGAGTACAAAACGTCTTGCTTGTAATCCGTCAGGTTAAGCAGATTAATCAGAAGCGGGTGCGGGGGGGTGGAGGTATGTGTGCGGGGGGGGCGATGTCATGTCTCAGGGGGTCCAGGAGATGACCTGGATGGCGGTGGCTGCAGCTTTCTGGATGATGGAGGCCGGGTGGTTGAGTCGCGCCTCCAGCTGAGGCAGGTTCTGGATCAGTCGAGCTCGGCCGCTCGGGGCCTGGGCCAGACAGGTGAGCGCACGGAGAGCGTTGGCACACGACGCTACGTGCTCGCTGTCCACCAAACGCAGCAGAGGAGGAACAGCGCCGGCCTCCAGAGCCTGGTATTTACCTACACACCGTATGCACGGTAAACGAGTAAACACTTCTGTTCAACTTTAGAGAGAAAGGAGGTGTGTGTGTGTGTGTGTGTGTGTGTGTGTGTGTGTGTGTGCATGTTGACCTCGGGTGATGACGGCGGTGTACATCAGAGCTCCGGCGGCGTTGGCTCTGACCTCCGTGTCGTCATCAGAGAGCAGCTTCACCAACACGGGGATGACCTCCTCCTCACACACCCTCACCTTCCCCTCCGCAGGGACACTGAGAGGTGAACGAGAGAAAACGAGGTGAAGAGTCGACATGAGGAGAGAGAGAGAGAGAAAAAAGGAAGGAGTACAAGAAACAGAGAGAGAGGAAAGAGAAGGAGAGAGAAAGGGGGAAAGAGAAGGAGAGAGAGAGAGGGGGAAAGAGAAAGAGAGAGAGAGAGGAAGAGAAGGAGAGAATGAAAAATTTGAAGAGAAAGAAAACGAGGGAGAGAACGGAGATGAAAGAAAGTGCCAGATGCCTTCACAGTGTGAAATCAGTGTGTAACTCCACACAGTGTTATTAAAGGTGTAGTTTATATGATTAAATGTGTGTGTGTGTGTGTGTGTGTGTTTGTGTGTGTGTGAGTGTGTGTGTGTGTGTGTGTGTGTGTGAAGACGGATTATAGAAGCTTCTAAATCAGTATTTACATGTACACAGGTGTGCGTGATAAGAGGAGCTCACCTGATGGCCATGGCGCCGGCGGACGCGGCGCGGCGGATGCGCGTCGACGGGTGGTTCAGCTGCTCCTTCAGGACGGGCAGGGCGTCGCTGGCCAGAGCGGGAAGAGCGTCCAGTCTCATACAGCGGCTCAGCGTGGACAGGACGAGCTCCCTGATGTCCTCCCTCTCCACCGGGACCTTCGTCACCAGCCTCGGCACCAGACCGAGAGACACCATACGCACCACACCTGCGGGAAACTCCGACATCATCTTCAACACCTGGTGCACCTTCTCGCGGCAGGCGTCCTCCGGCTCGTCCAAAAGCTCCGACAGAGGCCCGAGTGCGTCACACTGCAGAACGGCCTGTCTACACACACACACACACACACACACATCATCCCCGTATCTCAGCGTGGAACACACGGTGTTATTGACAGGATGTTTGGTCAGCTCGTGCGCCTCACCTTCCCACGCTGTGTGTGACCAGCTGATAAAGCGCCTCGCTCGTTTTTGTCCTCAGCAAGCCGTCGTCATCCTTCAGCAACACCTTCAGTCTCTCCAAACAACCTGAACACCACCATTACACACACACACACACACACACACACACACACAGCTTGCGTGACTGAGATTTTTGCAGCTTTACGTTTCCAGTGACACTGGAGACTCCTTCCATAAATGTTTGTTGTTGTTTTTTTAAAGAAAACCTCACACTATCGTTTACGTGGAGCGTCCGCTGTACACGTTCCTGCGAACGAGCCGTTACTATAGAAACGACAACGTACCCGAGTATAAACCTGCGCTACTCGAAGAGCTGCCGTTATAGAAGATTAATCGACACGTCCTGACCAATCAGAACTCAGCGGTGACGTGATGTAAGAGAAAGGTACAATGTAACGTCAGTACCGTGATGCAGGGCCTCGTAAGCCCGCTCCGGGTCGTGCAGAAGGTCACAGAGGGAGCACAGCGCCCCCTGGCGGATTAGAGGTTCGTCGTCCTGCAGCTCCGACATCAGCCTCGGGACCGCGCGATTACCGAAAGCCACCGGAATGCGAGACGGGTCAATGAGCGGCGGCAAGCGCTCCGAAATCCGTGTAGCGGCCATCTCGGAGCACTTCCCACTTCACAACACCTGCTGAGGTGTGAGATCAGGTTCAGCCGGACGTCTCCTTCCCAAAAGACGAGTCTGAAATCAGGGCCAACACAGAATAGTTCTGAATTCGTCTCGAATCGTTCTATCACTGTGGAGCCTTTAAAAGCGTTAATTATTTAAATAATAATAATAATAATAATAATAATACATGTGTGTAGCCCATGGAACACAGATCCATTGTATTCATTCAGATTAACTTCTAAAAAAAAAAGGTTGTGAGTAGACGTAGAAAAAATAGAGGATAAAGAAAGACAGAAAGAGTGAAGGCAGAGTGAAATCTTTAAAGGATAACTTTATGGGATTATAATACAGGTGCAGGTGAAATACTGATGGAAACGCAGAGGTCACGTGACTGGCAGTTAACGCTAAAATCTCTACCCAAGAGCTTCTTCTGAATTCGCCTAAATGCACAGACTGGGATTTTTATATATATTTATATTATATATATAATTTATGAAAATGAATAAAAATTTAATCTAATCTAACCTGTCGCATTCTCAGCCGTCACTGCTGTCCGGTACTTCTTGTTTGCTCACCGTTGCTAGGTAACGACGCATGACGTCAGATTGCGTCACACAGATTTCGGATATAAACATTAATTTAAAAAAAAAAGTTTTTTATTAACTTGATTGATTCATTTTTTCTGTGATATATTATTTAACATGAATTTACAAATTGATTCTACGTAACTCCCCCCGCCGACGCCATGGGAACCACCCATCCCATAAACCTTTGCTCTATCCCGTCGCTAGCTAGCATGCTAACTCACTGTCACAGCCATAGTTTGTAGTAGAATATCCCTATCGATATTCTGGCTTCTCCCCCGCCCCACAAACGTTTATTTTTGTACGAGGGAACCCCCCCCCCATTATTTATTAATATTTTCCCAATACATATATCTAAAATAAATCGTCGAATGTATTTGCTAACTAGCTAGGCTTGGGCGATGCGTGTGAAATTCCCGGATGAGACCGCAGCACCTGATTGGCTTAGACAGCCTTTGCGTTTCTCTTCGGGGAAAAAATGGACGACAAAAGAATCAAACAAATTGACCATTTTCATTAAGAAAATATTTAATGAGTTACACGCCATGTAAATAAATAAAATGTATTTTTCAAATTATATATAATTATATATATATGGAGGAAAACATTGTTGAGAAAAATTAAAGTAAACCAGATGTTTGCTTTTTACACAGCACTGCTTTACTAGAAATTACATAACAATAAATGATCAAACTGGCTGTTTACAAACATTATAAAATACAGCTGTTTCTATCAGGGTCGACCCACGTTCGTCCAGAACCCTCCACCATCTCAGAAGCCAGCCAACCCACCACTATCTCATTCCAGCTGTGAGGTCTCTCCGGAACATCCAGGTGTTGTTGAGGCGTGGTCACGCACTCAGGATGTATAGCCGTACAGTTTAACGTGCAGGTCGATGAGTTGTCGGAGGAAGCCCCGGTTGGGTATGATCCCTCTCCCCTGTTTAACTGTGTTGATGGCGTCCACCAGGGTCATGTTGTGCTTCAGCATCAGGTACGCCAGCACGATGGTGGCCGAACGGCTCACGCCCACGTGGCAGTGCACCAGGATTTTACCTGCAGGGGTGAGACGCAAGCGTCAGATGTACTCAATACACAAACCTAAAGAAACAAACGTCTTGGCTGGTACACGGCATTAGGGGTAACGGGGACATTGTGACCGTCGAGACGTTGTGACGTTTTTACCTCCCGTCCTGAGCGCATTATGAATGAACTCTGCTCCTGTATCAAAGTTGACGCTCATGTCGTAGGCAGGAGAATCGTGGGCTTCGATGCCCAGATACGTGATTCCCATCCCGGAGTAAAAGTCGTCACCGCGCCTGGAGCTGTGAGCACAGTTCAGCACGTGAGTGAAGTTTTGCCTGCGAAGCTCGGCACGGTTCTCTGCGAAACCCCTGTGGAGTGAGGAAGGAGTGTGATGAAAAACGTTCGGACACGGCTGTGTTCATCCTCTATGACGATCAGCTAGCTAGCACATAGAACTGGCTACAGCTCCAATAGTGCCACCTAGTGCTAAAGTCGCCTTATGACTTGAGAAATGAAGGAGACGTGGCTTCTCACTCATTTCAAGACTGATCGTTTAGATTCAGATTAAACATCACAGATCTCCATGACACTTACATGTCTCCTATATAAAGTCTGGGCCAGACCTCATTAGCCGGACTGTTGATCGCTCTCCCGGCGAAAAGGAGCTGCTCGACCCCCATCACCGCCAGACCGGGCGAGGTGAAATCGATCTGGATCCTCGCAGAGCGAGAATCGTTATATCTGGATCCGCAGGACATTCGGAGCTGAACTTTGGCGATGGAATCTGAGAAGTCACCGCGTTGCCGTCGCTCTGAAGTTGTCGGCCCACGGCGTTCAGACGCCTGCTACACACTCCCGGGGAGGCGGGTTATTTTCGGATTCTGTGTTGGCCGGATGTCAGCGACGCTCAGACTGCAGCTTCGTACCGGGATCGCTTACACATGACTCACACGTCATAAATGGTTCTCCGTTGTAGAAACGCCGACGCAGGGATTGTTCAAACTGATATTTTGACACCGGAGCACTCGCACGTCGAAACGTGGGGCTGATGTTACCCGGTACAACGTTTACTCGGGGAAAACGTACTTCACGATACCACCACGCTTCAAAAACTAGTATTACGACCGTCAAAGTAGAACCTCACGTCCACAACCGTAACGTCTCCACCCGTAGGGGGAAATGAACACTTTATCACAAAATGTTACCTTATTTACAAAACCTCCACCTATTAAATTTTATATATATATATATATACACACACACACACCCCCCTCCCCACCCGGTACGGAGACGTTTGTCTCTCCACCCGTGACTCGTACAGTAGAAAATGAGAACACAGATCACCCTCGGCACTTCGTTAGGACTCTCGTCGTTTATTTATTGTAAGCTGTGAGTTCTGGTCTCGCGTCCAGATCCATGCACTACGGTTCGAGACCTCTGCGAGCAACGTTCCGGTCCGGTTCTCGGCGCGTGTTCTCGATGTACAAGCGACGTAGAAATATACTCTTTCAGTGTAAAGTGTGCGTAATGTACAGCTTCTGGTTTATAGAAGGAGATTTTACAGAGGGAGTTACAGAGGGAAAGAGAAACTCGTACAACAAAAATCCGACCCGGTGACATGCAGACCTCGACACCTTTAACGTATCGATTGTGTGTGTGTGTGTGTGTGTGTGTGGGTTTTTTTTTTTTTTTTTAAACGGATACGAGAAGCACCGGCCGATGACATGGCACAGTTCGTCCTTTAGGAAGCATCCGTACGACCGGAGGAAGACCTGCCGCTGAAGGGTCCGTGCTGAAAGTTCATGCCCGTGGAGCTGGTACAAAACACTGAGATCACGTGGAGCGTGTCGAAGTCCGTCTCAGGCGGTGACGGACATTTTATTTCGATTTTTTTTTGAAGAAGAAGAAGATGAAGAAGCTTGGCGTGTTTATTTTTCAGAGAAGGCAATCCTAGAATTCTGTCCACCAGACAAGAAGAACATGAAAATCGGAGAGAAAACTAAACAAAAACGGCGGACACGGCACGTTTACAGAGATATCCGGCGCGCACGTGGAAAAAAGGGGGGTCCTTGTCGGGTTTCTGCTGCCGCGGGCGCGTCACGAGACGTCCGACGTGATATTTGAAACACGACGTGTTTGACGACATTGTAAACCTGATGCGATAAACCTTCAGGAGAGCGTCGTGGGGGGACAACAGAACAACGTCGGCGACGCGCCTGAAAGTGACTTCGGTGCAAAGTATTAAACACGGCGGCATTCGTTTCCTCTGCTGTTCTTTTCTAAAGGAAGGACGATCGGTCTTCCTCGTCTATGCCCCCCATTTTTTATTTCAATTTTTTTTACATGTAATTTAAATACTAATTTATATAACATTTTGTTTATTTATATTAAAAAAAAAAAAAAAGCCTCATTTGTAAACATGCGAGACCTTTAGATTAGATTAGATTAGACAGGATACTGGCTTTAGATTAGACTCCACACACACACAG
>CM022780.1:1475231-1487731 GCA_012411365.1 Ameiurus melas
TCGTTCAGGTTTAAGCGTCCTTCGCCGTCCGAGAGACGGAGAAGGACTAGCGTTCGGCCGGGACGCGGTCTGCGTTTATTTGTACGTGTCCTTTCTCTCGCTAAGCGTTTACTCTGTTTACCCGAGTAAAGAACATCTCCACTGAAACGCCATCGCCGGTGTAGTCCGAGGAGCCGAGCGGGACCCGAGAGTGTTCCCGGAGACGTCGCTGTTCATCTTTTACGGAGGGTCTGATTTGGGGTGTGAGTAAATAACGGACTCTTAGTTTCAGAGTGACTACAACAGCCAAAAAAAAAAAAACGACCAGAGGGAGGCCCGCGTTAATCGTTTCTGCTCCGAGGAAAGGCATTTATTTCTTTCTCTCTTTTTTTTTAAAAGCCAAATACATTTTATTTTAGTTTTATTTTTGCGTCCTGAGCTTTATCGTTGTTCTCGGTTCTCCAACAGCCAACCTGGTTCTGCACCAAACCGTGGAACGGATCCACGTGGGCAAAAAATTCGGAGACATCCCCCGAGGGATCTTCGTGGTCCGAGGGGAAAATGTGGTCCTCCTGGGAGAAGTAGTGAGTACAGGCCGCGCGTTCGGACAAACCTGTCACGATAACGTCTTCTCTTGGACGATGCGTCGGTCCGGGAATAATCGCCATCAACGATATTATCACTTTAAGATCATTCGAATGGACTGACTTTATATAATAATCATCTAACGGTGTAATAATAATAATAATAATAATAATAATAATCATTCACAGCGCGCTTCCACTGAGCGACTAACTTTTCATTCCTAACGATATTCCGGTGTCGGAATACGATATTGTGAATTCTTTATGCTTCAGTTCTTGTTTTGGTGCGTTGTTAAGGACCGAGCGCGTTCACCACGTGACTTCACGTCCTACCCAGCGCCTTTCTTCAGGTCCCCGACATCACGGACTGCGATCGGAACGTTACAAACACTGCGACGGAGCTTTCTAGATTTTTCTTCTTCGCAAAACGCCGTTAGCGCGTTGTTCGTATCCTGTGCGTCGCTTCTTTTTTTTTCTTCTTTCGATTTCGGCGCAACAGTACGTTTTTAATTCAAATTGGCGCTAACGGCCGCTACGTCCGGATGCACGTCGAAAAGTTTCTGCGTATTTGAATATCCGAAGTTGGAAATCTTAAATCCGAGAGGACCGACGGCTGGAATGTCGGTGACGTGCGTTCTCGCGTACGTGAACAACCCCGGGCGACGGTGACGTCGAGGGCGTGTCCGTGTGCCGTACGATACACCGATCGCATGATTATCGTGACAGGACTCGAACCGTACGCGCACGCCGTTTTTGTTTCTCGGCGCGGCGGAGTTTTGTGTGGGTTTGATTTCTGTTGCCTTCACGCAGGATCTGGATAAAGACTGCGATCAGATCCTGCAGAGAGTCTCCATCGAGGAGATCCTGGAGGAGCAGCGGGTGGAGCAGCAGGCCAAGCAGGAGTCGGAGCGGCTGAAGCTGCAGGCGGTGAAGGAGCGAGGCTTGTCCATGCCCAAAGCCGACACGCTCGACGACTTCTGAGCGCGACTTCGCCGTCTTCCGTTCCAGCGCCGTTACGTTCCGGGCGAAGAGACGTCACGTTTAAACACATTTGCTACACAGACGTGACTTTTTTTTTTTCTTTCTTTCTTTCCTTATTTTGTTTCTTTTTAAAAGAGATTCACGTCACCAAAAAAATCACACGATGACGGACTTTACGTTGTTTTTTTTCTGTTTTAAAGCAGTCGCCCTGAATCGACTGGAGCAGTCCGCCATCTTTGATTTCCCTTTTTACGGAAATGGAAATAGATGATGGACAAAAATAAAGAAATGAACGGAAGCACTTCAGCCCGCCGGCTTTTAGTTTCTACGTGACGTAAAGGATAATGACGGAACGTTAAACTCTGTGTGTTTTTCGTTTGGTTTGTTTTTGTATGTTGTGTAAAATCAACACTGAAGAGATTTCGGTTCGATTAAACGCTGTTTTGTACGGACGCACGTCTGGGTCTGCGTTATTGATCCGCTCGGGTGCGTTTCTAAACGTGTCGCGCGTTCTCGGTGGTGGTGTTTTGTTTTTTTTATTTGTTTTTTTTCCGCCGAATCGGTCACGTGTTTAAAGACCGCGATAGTAAACGTGGCGGAGTAATTTACTTCCAGTTCTGTAATCTCACACGGCACTTCCTGTCCGTCTGCGTTCGGTTCCCTTTCGGGGGATTCTGTGATAACGCCGTGTTTTTAGTCTTTGTTACAAATTTGAAACATTTTTCTAAAAGAAATCTTTCTCAACATCGAATCAATGAAAATGTGCGTTTAAATTATTACAGGGAAAAAAAAAAAAAACCTTTCACCGCGGTCTCAGGAAATGCTTCATTAGGGGGCCAAGCACCAACGTCGTCGTCTTCTTCTTCTTATTATTATTATTATTATTATTATTATTATTATTATTCCCTCATATCCATGTTAATGGTATAAGGACATTTCTTAAATATTTTTTATGTAATTAAAAAAAAATTACGGATTTATAACTTACTTTCAGTCTCTAATGTGAACCTCAGCGTCACCGCGTCAGTCACAATCGCATCCTAATAGATGAAAAACAAAGGAAATGAGTGATGCGACTTCCTGTTGGACCTGAGGCACAGGGAGTGTGGCTGAGATCGGACAACGGAAGATTTCTAAACGTACGGTGTAAGGTGTTTACTGAAGGTACAGAACAAGGAAAAGTACAGTTTGGTGTCTTTGTCTTATGTTTTAAGGTGTGTGTGTGTGTGTGTGTGTTTATAACCCTATAAATAGTGTGTAGGTGTATAAGTAAGGCTGTTCGTGTATAATTATTATTATTTTTTAATATATAATGTAGGTGTTTCATCCTGGCTTTACTAAGCCACGTGATCACTGGGACTGAGTGTGTAATTCCACTTCCTACCACACGGTGCCGTCAAACACAAGCGTTTCTCTCATGCGAGCTTCATTCATTAAATACTGAACTATTCAAGTGTTGGACAACAATCACACCATTTCAGTTTGACCAGCAGTGTCTGAGTTATTGTTTTAAATATCAAAAATGTGTTCAACAACAACAACAATCCCGCCTTTAAAGCGTTTTAACTATTAAATGTACGACCAGGATTCCAACGTATTGTGTGTGTGTGTGTGTGTATATAACCTGTTTAGTTGTGTGTTGATTTGGGTTTATTTATTTTTTTTAATATGGGATTTTGTCATGCCTTTTATTTATATAACCTTATTTACTCTCGGAGAAAGGAAGCGACCTTTAGACGCGCGCGCGGCCTGTCCAGTCCGAGAGGAGAGCCGTATGGAGAAATATCAACAGAGAGCTGAAAGAGGGGGAAGAAGGAGTGAAAGACGAGACTAGAGAGATGCTGTGCACGATCACAGGTTCTTCTCCCTCATACATCTTCATCACAGGTGCAGAAACACTTCTCAACCTTTGCTCCACTTCAGAAACGGAAGATTATAAAGGTGTAGTAAAGACTCGGGATGGAGCTGATGGGGTCGGTGTCTCACTGCAGCGTCAGAACCCCCAACCGAGCCATACAGAACAAGTTTCTTCTTCTCTTTGTTTATTTTCAGAGTTTTGCCAGTCATAGATACGATTCTCTTACCAAACTATACGTGTATGTTGTTATTTCTGGGTTGTTTGTTTGTTTGTTTATTTATTTATTCATATTTGAGACATTCCGTGTAATTGTTTGTTTATCATGTTTAATTTTGTCGTGTTTGTTATTTTAGTACCTACTGTTTTTGTTTCTCAAACACACACACACACACGCACACACACTGGAGAATATTCTAACATGACACTGTTTTGCTGCTGTTGAGGTTCTTTTTATGTTGTTCAGGGTTCTGGACCGGTTCTGTGTCCTGTCGGTTTTTTCTCTGGAAGGTTCCTCGAGAGCCGGAGGCTGGAGGTTCTGTCCGGGCCGGAACAGCAGGGGGGGAGGGAGGGGGGGGCAGGGTTATGAATGTAGTGCACATATCAGATATCCTGAGGCAGGCATGTTTCCTCCTCCTGCGTCAGAGCTGCACTGGGACTCGCCTTTTCCTCCAGTCAGGGGAGGGAGACTCTCCGGGTTGCCAGATTGAATTTTTTACCTTACTCATAACACGGTGCTTTGAAATCTGCGTGTGTGCTGGAGCCCTCGGCGTTGGACCACAGCGCGGACGAATTCTGGAATCTGATTGGTCAGAAGGTCGTGACCGTAGATAACGCCTGTAACACGCGACGTCGTATGAACGTGCCGGTTCTATCCGTACGCCATCGTTTCCGTAGTAACAGTTCGTTCGCTCGACGTTATCGAAGACTAATAATAAAGGATCTTGTTTTTAACGCTGTGACGTGTTTTTTTTTTTTTTTTTTTAATATATAGATAGATAGTTGGACGACGTTTATGGAAGGAAGGAGTCTCCAGTGTCACGGTTCTTGGTAAAGCAGGAGTTGACGCTGCTTCTTTGCGTCAAACGACGAGCCGCGTTTTGGTTTGTGTCTCGCACGCCGGTGAGGGAACGAGTGTTTATAGCCGCCGTAACGTAAGCGAGAACAGGGACTAGCTTTTTCTAGTTAGCACCCTTCATGTTAGGTAGCTAGAAATTTCCAGAAGATACCCGAAGATCGTTAAATAAAGTGGGACTGCTTGTTACGAAGAACGCTTCACACACAGAACAGAACGGTAACGTGTCTGAGATAGAGAGAGATGGATGGATAGATAGATAGATAGAGATACACACACACACACACATATACAGAGTTATATACACACACGCATGGGCGGCTGTGGATCAGGTGGTAGAGCGGGTTGTCCACTAATCGTAGGGTTGGCGGTTCGATTAACGGCCCGGGTGACTCCACATGACGAAGTGTCCTTGGGTAAGACACTGAACCCCAAGTTGCTCCCGAGGGCAAGTTAGCACCTTGCATGGCAGCTCTGCTACCACTGGTGTGTGTGTGTGTGTGTGTGTGTGTGTGTGTGAATGGGTGAATGAGACACAGTGTAGAGCGCTTTGGATAAGAGCGCTATATAAGTGCACATTTACCATTTACATATATATATATATGTGTGTGTGTGTGTGTGTGTGTGTATGTATTATAGACTCGGAGTTGTCAGGAATTTTGCGTAATCATTTGGCCGCGAGAGAAAAGGAAAACGTCGCAGTTGGGTTGTTTTCCGCAGTTTGATAAACGTAGCTTCGGTGAAGCGATCGACGTTTTCCGCGTCACTTGCTAGTATAGCTAGCTAGTTTATCGGAAAAGGTAGTGCGGCTGTCTCGTAGCTGTGTTTTTTACGCAGATCGAGGCTTTTCCGCCACGAGCGGCTACACGTTGCATCCGTACGTCTGTGAAGTAGCTCCGGCAACACCGACGTAGCATGTATTCCGGTTTCGCATTTTCAGAACATATACTAGGTTTATGTTTAACGCCGCTACTGCATTGAGAGTGTTATATCACACACACACACACACACACACAGTTTTTTATTTACTCTTTAATTTAAAAAAAAAAAAAAAAAACATTGCGTCGGTCATTTGCTTTATTTCTGAAATATAAATAAAGAAACCAAATCTGGCAACCCGGGCAAGTACTGCAAAAGAACATGGCAACCTCTGAGCAGCTCCATATGCCATTTATCTGCTGGATCTGGCTGCCATAGGTGGCAGTGTGTGTGTGAGAGAGTGTGTGTGAGTGTGTGTGTGTGTGTGTGTGTGTGTGTGTGTTGTGTATGGGAGGCCGGTGTGTATATGTGACACACTGAACGAGGGAAACGACTCGAGCCGGAAAAAGAAAAAGAAAAAAGAACCCCCCCACCACCCCCCCGATGGTAAAGTGAAAGCAGAAAGCCTCGATCAGAGCGTGGGGTTCAGAGAGACCAGGAGCGGAGTGAGGAACCAGTGAGGAGCTGGGCTCAACCTTCATCCACCTCCAGCACCACATCTACCTCCTCCTCCTCCTCCTCCTCCTCTTCCTCTTCTTGTTCTCGTTCCTGTTCTTTCCTGCCATGCATCATCATCATCCTCATCCTCATCATCAACACCATCACCAGCAGCAGCACCACCACCACCATCATCGGAGGAGGATGTAGACCCCTCGGCCTGCTCTAAAGACTACACCGTTTCAATGGGACTTTTCTTTTTGCTTTGGTTTTTGGTGATGAAGCTTCTTCCATGGAGCCGGAAAGACACGGACGGCGCGCGCGCAGCTTACCGGACGGCGCGAGCGTGAAACGGACAGGATTCCGACTTTAATTCGTGCGGGGTTTTTTTTTTTTGTTTTGTTTTCTCTTTGCGTGGAATTGAGGGAAAAAGAGGCGAATTCGGGGCCTGGGGAGGAGCCTCGAGTCCTCTCTTCTCTTCCTTTATATTTATATATATATATATAAAGAACCCCAACTCTCTCTCTCTCTCTCTCTCTATATATATATATATATATATAAATAAATAAATATTAAAGCATCTTCTGCTTGACATCACCGACTCGGAGGAGATCATCGGATCGGTGTGGGATATTGTGTGTGTGTGTGTGTGTGTGTGTGTGTGTGTGTGTGAGTGAGAGTGTGTGTGGGTTTTTTTTTTTGTGGCGGTTGGGATTTTTTTTTTTTTTGATGGAGCTAGAGAACATCGTTGCTAACACGGTGCTCCTTAAAGCGCGAGAGGGTAAGTGTGTGCAGAGAACACACACACACACACACACACACACACACACACACGAGAGCTGGATATATTGGTGAAATGTTGCTATTTAGGCTGCGCGTGTGTGTGTGTGTGTGTGTGTGTGGTGTTATTGTTCCGGTTGTGTTGTGTTGTTGTGTTGCTCGAGTCATGTCACTGTACAGTCTAACACGCCACACGAGGTCCGATCCGATCGGATCCGATCCGAAGCTCTGTAAGGGTGTAGGGTTAAACACTAAGCCGACATGAAAGGGGGAGCGAGAGCGACTCTGCTACATTGTATCACTGCGCTCGCGCTTTAAAAGCACACACACACAAAATAAATAAAACAACAACGGCCACTTCAAAGCGTTGTAGGCGCGCGCGAGTCTTTCACGTCCACCGCGTGTGGAACACAATGCACACTGAATACATATAGACACTGATATACTGTGTGTGTGTGTGTGTGTGTGTGTGTGTGTGTGTGTGTGTGTGTGTGTGTGAGAAACACCTCTACCTTCACTTCCTCACACATTCCTAACTACATTACATTACACAGTACAACATAACATGGCCTCGTGTGAGAGAGTGAGTGAGTGAGTGAGTGAGTGTGTGTGTGAGTGTGTGTGTGTGTGAGAGTGAGTGTGTGTGTGTGTGTGTGTGAGAGTGAGTGTGTGTGAGTGTGAGTGTGTGTGTGAGTGTGAGTGAGTGTGAGTGTGAGTGAGTGTGAGTGAGTGTGTGTGAGAGTGAGTGTGTGTGTGTGTGAGAGAGAGAGAGAGAGAGTACAGGGTGTGTTTTCACGACTCTGTAACACACGTGTCCTCTCCGGACACACTCCCAGACCGTGTGAAGAGAAAGCCGTACTCAGCGATAGCGCCACTAAAGCCACAATAACCGCTACTTCCTTTCCCCGAGGCCTCACACGGCCATTACTGTACACTCTCATTACATCTGCTGCTACATATGTTCACTTAGCATCGCGTTCACTCAGAGTCTCCGACTGCTCTCTCTCTCTCTCTCTCTCTCTCTCTCTCTCGCTCTCTCTCTCTCTCTCTCTCGCTCTCTCTCGCTCTCTCTCTCTCTCTCGCTCTCTCTCTCTCTCTCTCTCTCGCTCTCTCTCTCTCTCTCTGTGTGTGTTAAAGTTGTGTAAATATGATAGCAGACCGAAATCATCATGGCGTTAGTGTGTATATACACTACAGACCAAGGGGTTTGCTTTCATGTTATTATGCTAATCACACACACACACATACACACCGGGGTTAGCATGTTAACGTGGCAGGGGGTTAATTGTCCTGTTTGTCCGTGTGAATTGTTGTTGTTTTGTGTGTGTTTGTTTTTCAGACCATGTTGTAACATGGTTCTCCTTCGAGGTGTTCTGTTACAGAACACGTCGACACGTTAGGACGTAAGAGTCCGAGGGTTGTTTCCGTGTGAAATCGGCGGTAGGTTTTTGGAAGACTCCGGCGTCGGGGTCGTGCGTGTAGAGCAGGTGATGATGCGGGACGTCGATGTGTTAAGCTGAGAACATCGCTCGGGATAGAAGACGTCTTGTGAGACGGTGTTAACGTCCCGACCGAGAAATCACGCCGGTTTAGTGTTAAGGTGTCGAAGATCACGGCGTTCAAGTGGCGTTGAGACGCTAATCTGTCCCACAAAGGGCATGACGGCTCATCAGAGAGGGGCGCTAACGTCTACAGACCGGAGGCTCGTCCTGGATCACATGCGTGCGCACGGTGCTGCGCCATTTTGCAGTCGAGTCGACTTCAAGTACCCGGACGAGGCGCTTATTCAGCCGAGAGCGGGGAAACGTCCAAGCGCAGACTGTCGGACACGTCACGCACTCAACGGTCGTGGAGTGGGGAAGGGGCGGAGCTACGCTCGACAGTAGAGTACACATGCTCTTTAAAAAAGAGAGGTTCTTCGGTGGTTCTTTACAGCACTATAGCTTATGCAGAGAATTTTTTTTCATTGTATAGGGTTCTTGAGTTGTGTAAGTTCTTTTATGTTCGATTACAGGTTCTTCAACGTATCATCGCTTAACACGTCCAAGTGAACCCTGTAAGGTTCTTTGTGGGACTGGAAAAGGTTCTCCTGATATAACCTTACTTTGGTTCCTTAGAGCACTAACTAAAGGTTGTTGTTGTTTTTTTAGAGAACTTGGTTCATGATACCGTGGTTAAACGTGGCACTACTGTGAAGAACCATGCCTGGTTTCTTTAAAGCACCAGAAAATAGATGGTCCTCTAAAGATCTCGAGAGTAGAAAGGTTCTTTGCGCAACTTAAAAGGGTTCTCCTAAGCCATGGAGTCGAACAAGCCTTTCTGGTTCTAACTGGAACCTTTTTATTTTTTTTGAAGGGTTCCACGCTGATGTTGTACAGTGAGGTCTCGGGCTTTTGTGCACGTGTTCACGCCCTAGCGAACCCTTCTCGGACGTGTCTTCGCGGCTCGGTTAAATCGTGAAGCAAAAGCCGAAAAGGACGTGGCGACGGCTGTCGGATAACGTTGTGTTCAAGAACCGAATGTGCCTAAAGTCGATCTCTGACTTTCGCTGCTTCCTGTTTACACCTGGTCATTTCCTGTGCCTTGGATAAGCATTGATAAGGTTTTCACCACACTCGTAGCTCTCTGGCACGAGCCAAATCTGTTGATTAGATCAGAACGTCAACTTCCAGCGTTGTTCTTTTACAGAACCAGACGGATGCAGTATCCGAGAGCGAGGAGTACTTCGTTTGTTCTTACACCCTTTTAAACGCCTCAACAGAACTTGTTTTGGTTGCCAAATGTGCTGCTTTTAAAACGAGGACGTCTTTACACGCGGCTAAAACACGTCCCAGACCTCCTCCTGAAGCGGTTTGAGCATGCATTCCTAATCGTGGTTTTTTTTTTTTTTGGTCTTTTGTCCACAATTATGTCATCGTTCATGCCACAAGATTACAAAATATGAAGCCCGTGAACCTCAGACACGGCTTCCGCCATCCCTGTGGCCTGATTCACTACCCAGAATCCCCCTGGGCGCCAGACACGGTTCTGTACTCGTCGTCGTTGCCCGTCAGCTCGGGGTTTACCAGAAAATCTGTTTTCCTCATTTTTCGGTGCGTAATCCCGAGCTGGACGTAATCCTGACGCTTAAGGCCATGTGTAAACAGGGTCAGTGTCGAGCTGCGCGAGCTTATTTTTTAAATAAACAACTTGTAAAGTAGTATCGAAAGAGTCCTTGTTTACTCGTTTAACTTTATTATCGTCACTTCGAGGATTTCAATACAATTCAACTTCTAAACCAAGAGAGACGTGGGAGGAAGGGAACGTGACGGGGTGTTCGTACAATATAAGTACAAGTCCACGCCAGTCGACACCTTCTGACCAATCAGATTCGAGAATTCCACATCTCTGTGGTATGACAGAATCATTTCGGCGTTTTGTTTTTTTTCTGTGTGTGTGTGTGTGTGTGTGAACAAAAAAAAACGAGACCGGTTGGTTCAGGATTCGGAATCCGTCGTGCATCTAAAGCGGAAAACAAGAAAAAAAAAAAAAAGATTTGGGACACAAGAGGGAATTTGTACTGGGGATGTGTTCTGAGGTCAGCGTGAGTCTGCGTTTCGTTTCGCCGGAGAATCAAACCACTTGTAGTCGTGGGAAACAGATTCCAGAGAGCAGTGGAAAATTTTTTGGCCAGGCCAGAATCACATTAGTCTTCCTGTCTGGAGTGAAATCGGTGGAGGAATGGTGGGCTGTGGATGCCAGCGCTTCGCATCGTGTGTTCCTTTCTTTTGAAAGATTGATGTTGGGAAACGGCACGGAAGGCTTTCAGGGTCTAAACACACAGTCTTGGCTGCTTTAAAGGAAAGTAAGCTGTGTTTCATTTACTATTACGCTGATATTAACTTGATTAGAAGTCCTAAACTTCGTACCGCATTTGAAAGGAATGTTTTCGACCCAACATGCTCAATGTGTTTGACCAAAAAGATGGCTGCTTTTCACAAATCTGGCGCATGACTCTGTGCGTACAAGGTTATCTGGTGGCTGTTCTCTTAAGCCGCCTCCTGAGGTCCTTCCCCAAACCGTTCCCGCTAAGTCTGAAGCACACAATTGTATCGAAGGTGTTCGTTGAAGAATTTCCCTTCACTGCTTCCCAAATAAGAGGAACCCAAACACTGTTCCGGCATGACGGTGCTTCTGAAAGCGAGCTCCATGGAAGAAGGTAGAAGAACCGGAGCGTCCTAGACAGATCCCTGACCTTCAACCCCACTGAACACCTTTGGGATGAACTGGACCTGGAGCCTCCTCACCATCTCAACATCAGCGCCTGACCTCAACCTCACCTCGTAGCCCCACAGCCACGCCGTAAAATCTAGTGGAACGCCTTCCCAGAAGAGTGAGTGGAGCTTATTATAGCAGGAAAGGGGGAATAAATCTGGAACGAGACGTCCAACAAGAACATATGGGTGTAATGGTCAGGGGTGCACATACTTTTGGACGTATTGTGTATTCGGGGTATATATATAAAAAAAAAAGACCTGTATCGTTTAGATTTGTGCGTTTTTGTCTCGTTTCTAGTCTTTTTTTGTAGGTTTTATCCACACTTTAATCATCAGGATTACGAAATATGAATTCCTCAGACGTGGCTTCCACTGACCTCACAGCCCGATTCACTACCCGGAATTGTCCTGGACGCCAGACGCGGCTCCGTACATTCAGTTCTTGTTGTTGTCGCCGTCGTTGTCGTCGCTCATTAGCTCAGAATTTACCAGAAACGGGCAGGTTCAGACAGAGGCTTTATACACGGAGGCCCGGAGCAGGCCGCTAACGCTAGCCATGCGTGTTTTTCACTAATCTGGAGAATTCAGCGAGGCCGAGAGTCGTGACTCCAAACTCAATGGGGAATGGCTCAGGTCCAGTTGTTTTTCTTTAAACTTCCCCCTGGAATGCTAAATGAAGCTCCGAGGCTGCTCTCGCCAGGACTTCAGATGAGCTCGTACCAGAGACCATGAATCGCTGTACACTGTTGCTCCCAAAAGAAAAAAAGATTTGAGCGAACGGTTTCATCCAAAAACATGTTTGTCAGAACACTCGCAGCTCCATCGGGACCTCCGTTCAGTTTACGTGTTCGCCGCGGCTCCCGAATACAACCCTGGCTAAACACCGCTAGCTTTTGTCCAGCATGGATTGCAGTGTCCTTTTATGCTACCCATCAAAATGAGAAAATATTAAAGAAAGTATTCAGCAACGTGCATTTTTACCCCCCAAAAAAACCTGAGGAGTGACTTTAATGATCCAGTTAAGCTTAAGCTCAAACACTCTCATCATATTGTACATGAAATAAAAGATGAATAAACCTAGCTAGCTGCGCTTAAGTTAGGTTTGTTTTCCGTAGCTATGGTTACCGCACAAACGTTTTCCGCTTCAGTGTCAACTGACCTTGCGAGCTAAAGTTATCTAGGCAAATCGCAACGTCAAATATTGTGGAAAACGAGAGACCCCACTTCTTGTTGCAAACCAGTCTTTTAGCACGCTAGCTAACGAGCTAATATGACGATATCTAGTGTACATTTAGTTGTACTAGGTTTTATTAGTAATTTACCAACACGTCTGTGGTAAATGTTGATATTCCCGAGGAGTTCGACTCATTTTCACGGTCACTGTGTCTTTTAGATTGTCCAATAAGCAGCTGCTAGTTTTTTTTTTTGTTTTTTTTTTAAGCTAGCTAGTTAGCAAGCTAGTTAGACTTTGTAGCCTTAAATCATGTCATAATGAGAATCATTCCTTCATACTTTTTTGTGTTCGCTGAAAACCTCGACATTCACCAACGTAAACTACCACGCCGCAGATTTCT
>CM022780.1:1495231-1502731 GCA_012411365.1 Ameiurus melas
GCGTAGTGCGCGTGACTCGGCAGACCAGGAGACGCGTTTTCCCTTCGCTGAGTGACGCGAGGCTCATTACGCTCATCTGTGTAAATCTTATGGAAATACAACGACGGTGGACTTTGCTCGGAGCGTCCTAAAACACACACACGCGTACACACACACACACACACACACACACATAAGCGCGTGTGATGACGTCACCGTGTTTGCCTTTGGAGATATTAGTAGAATCTGTTGAACAAACTCTCTCTGGCGTTTGTTAGCGAGGATATAGCATCATTTAAGTAAAGAACGGCACGTTGTACTTTTTATCCGTTTATTGCTACGTTCAATGTCGTGAATTTCAAACGTATACGTTATACGGTAGCAGAATACCCACACCGGATTCTCTCTCTCTCTCTCTCTCTCTCTCTGTCGCGGTACCAAGAAACCGTAAAAAGAAGCGCAAACTCCGTCGGAAAACGTAACGCTGTGCAACTTCGCTCTCTGAACCTGGAGACTCCTTCCGTAAACGGAACTCCGAACGAGCCGTTACTATAGAAACCGTAACGTATTCGAACGCTAATACGGACCTGCGTGAGAGAAAATGTATCGGCACCTTCTGACCAATCGGATTACGGTACGTTTTAGTGAAAGGGGCGTGGCTTCACACTCCTAGCGAGACAAATCGTATCGTGGGGAATGGAATCGATTCTGTACCGAGATCCGGTCGTCATCCGAACCCGACTGAGTGTGTGTGTGTGTGTGTGTGTGTGTGTGTGTGTGTGCACCAGTCTTGCCCTGTCTGGCTCAACTCCTATTTTTATTCGCAGTAATTATAAAACGTCACATAAAGTATACACGAGTCGACTGCGATCGTATCGAAGGTGGACGATCTTCTCCTGACCGAAGAGCCAGAGTTATGCTCGTGACGTCCGTGTTCCCGTCTCGGGATTAAACACGATCTCCGGAGATCTCCGGATTGGTTCACGTTCTCGCGTCAGATCAGCTCGGGATTCTGTTTCCAGGCTCGTGGCTGATTTTAATATGATATGGTTGTTTGTAAAGGAAGAAATTTGTGTAAATGTTTGTCTTTCGATTACATAAGTGTAAGTTCAGCTGTGTGTGTGTGTGTGTGTGTGTGTGTCTGTCTGTGTGTGTAAGAGCGTAAGAATGTAAGAGTGAGAGTTTACCCGAGGTCAAGACGGCAGTCGGTACCGAGTTTGAAATGTTTTACTCTTCGGGTTATTAATCGAGCTCTTACTCGGTGGAGGAGGAAGTGCTTGAGGAAGGGTCGACGTTAACGCGATCACGGAAGCGAGAAGCTTAACGGCCTCGACGCTTTTTCATCGCTGTGATTAATAAACGCTCACCCCGCACTCAGCTTTCTCGAACGTCTGCGGGATAAACCGAAGCGCTGATGAGGCGCGATCGCCCCGGCTGAGGTCCCGGAGGTAAAGCGTTGGATTAATGACTCTGTGTCAAATATTTGCATATCCGTTCGTTCGCCTGTCAGTGTTTCAGTCGTGCGTAAGTGGACTTTCTGGTGAACACCTTTCACACTCGGTATCCCTCAAGGTCCAGTACTCAGACCACTTATCGTGTAACTTATCGAAAGAATATCAAAAAATATGTATCTTTACCGGAGTGTGGGAAGGGGGCAGGGCTTAGACAAATCTGCTTATCGTGGATGTAACCGAATACGAATGCGTTATTCACACAAGCACAGATACGAAAAGGTTCACAGGGCGTCGAGACTAGGGGCGTGTATCAGGATGCAGATCCTTTGGATCGTGACGCACCGTAAAAGCCGAGGCCTGATGTTATTCTGCAATATAGTGCACGGGAAACTCGACACGACGGAGCAGTCGCTCAACTCGGGAATTCCGAGTCCTTTCCCGAGTTCTCCGACATAAACAAACCTGAGAATTCCCTTTGCATCGTTTCCTACTTCATAAAACGTCATCTTTTTTACGTGATGTGTAGCTTTTGAATGCTCAAAGCTTTGTAAGTTTTCCCACGCCCAAATCTGTGTGTTTTGTCCCCCCAGCCGAAACACTGGAACGCTTGTAGATCGGAAAATCCGGAAAATCGTCTCGGAAGTTTCCGGGCTCCGAGTACAATGGGTTGCAGCAGTAGACTACTACAGAACCAGCGGAGTTTATAGAAAGATAAACCGCGTTAAAAGCCCGTCGTTATAAACGAACACTTATAAACTTATAAAGGTCTAATAAACTACATTACGTTAGCTTTACAGTCTGTAAAATAGCCCGAGAGGATCTCTAGATTACCGCGTACCACCTTCAGATGAAGCTCGCGAATCGGATTTTACAAACTCTTGACTAGGAACCAAGGAAATAAAGATCCCTCCTCAACTTGGACTTCCTACCCAGAAAGTTCTCCTCATCCCCAAGCTCAGTAAACGATGTCACGTCAGTCAACATGGCCGCTCGCATCGTATATACGCCATCGCTCTACTACTGTAAACGAGTTTATACTTTAAATAAATGCGGGTAAATAAATAATAAAAATCATGATTTTATCGTAGCCATGAACGAGCAATTCATTCGCACGACTTGTGAGGCAGGAGGCGTGACCGGTGACGATACGGTGCAGCGCGCTCACGTATTAATAAGTCGTGCGAATGAATGGTTAGCGATGTATTGTTTTGTTCACGGAAGTAAATACCTCATCGCCGCTAGCTAGCTTGTTTCTAGCAAAACGCACACCACGTTTTTCCCACTTTGTAGCTCGAATGCGACGCAGCTCCCACTTCTAAGTTCAGTGGAATGTAGCGTTAGCATCTCCGTGTACTCGGATTTCATCTACGCGAAATGCTAATCAACACACTATCAGTTAGCCAGGTTCTATGCTTTATTTATATATATATTTATATATATACATACACTGCCTCAATGTTCTCCTAGCGCCTCGAAATGATGTAGTGTTGCTAAGTGTTCCGAGTCAGTCATGTTTCATCCCTGATTGCCAACTGCAGTCTTTTTTCCGTTCTCACTTTCTTAAAATAACGAGCTCAGTGTTGCAAAGTACGCGTTCCAGTGTTTACTAGTCGACCTGGCCTAATTAAGCCCAATTAAGCATTCCTAAATATAATGCCTGCTTATTCAGCTGTGTGTGTGTGTGTGTGTGTGTGTGTGTGTGAGAGCTGGAGAATTTTCCAGTGAGTGTGCAATTCACATTCACGGATGTGGTGTGTAGTGGAACGGGACGTGAAAAATGTGACACGGCGTCTCCAGGTTCACGTTTAGCTAAAAACAGTTAGCTTAGCGTCCTCCATCTCGAGTCGCGTGTCACCGAAATTCCATCCGGAACGATTAAAAACGCCATCTGATAGGAACGGACTAAAACGCTGAGGCGAAAGTGGCGCAGTCTGTCGCCCGTTTTTGATTAGCCGTAACGCACTGCGCTCGAATAATCGTTGTGTTATGACGTAACGTTAGTGTAACGTCGGTGTAACGGTGTACCGTGCATTTTAAGCTTTAGCAAGGCGTAATTAGCTGGAAACCTGAATAGAACCGATGCGTGGTAGCTACGCTAACATACAGGCTACGCTATAGCAAAACGATGAGGTGTTTTTTTTTTAGCAACCGTTCCAAACTACACACTCTGTTACGTTTCTGAATGACTGTGACGTAAAAAACAAAACAAAATAAAAGCGCTCTATGGCGCACAAGCACTCGCACGGAAACAGGCCCAGCTACATTTACATCCAAATGGGCGTTCATTTGCGAAGCAAATTTCCAGAACGTGAATGACGATTGTGTGTGTGTGTGTGTGTGTGTGTGTGGACAGTCCTGTACACACACAATAATAATAATTCCTAGCTAAATTTCTTCTTCGTAGCACTTTGTTCTTGGACTGTTCTGGAATTTTGACTTTTTATAGTATTTGAGGGGAAAAGAAGTTTGACTTGTAAGTTTTTTTTTTTCTTTGTACGTTTTTAGATTTATTTAGATTTTTGTAGCACATTGCGTAGATTGGCGTGTATAACGTAACTCAGCCCCTCCCCCGGTGCCATAAGTGTCATAATATTGCTACTGTAGCGTGGCTCTGGAAGAGCAAATCTTTCTGCTGCGTAATGAAACACACACACACACACACATAATGTTAGATGCAGGAAATCAGATGTATGTTTCACTAGTGTGTGTGTGTGTGTGTGTGTGTGGTGGGGTGGGGATGGGGTGTACAGTGAAAGTTTCCTACCAACTCGGCGTTTCCTGCTTTCTCATTGTCTTTCACCTTTCGTCTGATATCAGTGACTGTTTTATATAAGCGCTTCAAACATGTAGCAGTGCTAACCCTTACATTCACACCAACCAGAAAACTAGCATAACTAGCACTAGCGTGGATTATCATTTACTGTACTGCCGAGTGTACCGTCACGCTAATAATCTGAATAGGATCTGATTTTTCAAAGCGGTCATGTAAACAGCACACGACGGTTACCTTAGATTAACAGATTTCAGGAAGCTTGGACTTTACACTTGGATTTAGAGCTGCTTCTTCTTCTTCTTTTTTTTTTTTTTAGCCCCTCCTCATTAGCGCTTTTTAGATTCTAGTTCCTTTTTCACTTTCAATATGAAAATTTCACAAGTCAAACCTGTTGCTAAATCGACCTAGCTAAGGTAACATGCAAGTGCAGGTGACTTGATCGTTATTTACGTAGCTAGCTAGCTGGCTATCCTTTACAACTGTGACTAGTAGCTAACATTTTTAAAAAAAGCTGTTTGGATTAACAAAGTGTCGGTTTTAAGCTAATAGAAAACCAGAACTTGCTGCTAGGGCTAAATTTAGCTAGCTAATGTAAGCAGGAACCGCTAGTTTGCTTTACAAGCGTCGTTGCTGGTCTCTTCAACGTTAACTATGATGATAACTGATCGTTCATATCGCTGTACTCTAGCTAATTTAACGGCACTGTATGTGGCTTGCTAGTTAGCCGTTAACGATATGTCTAAAACGGCAAATCTCATAGCTAGCATGTTTACTGTTTTAATTGACAGTTTGGCTAGCGTAGCACAGCATGACGCGTGGCGTTTGTAGCTTGCTAGCTGGTTGGTTAGAGCGAGCAAACGACGCTAGGGCTCTTGTGGGTCGATGTTTAAGCTGAAAAGCTAGCACGTAGCCACAAGATCTCGTGAGGCGTGGTTAAACGTCAGCTGCTCGCTGCTTATTGTGAGATGAGACGCTAGCATGACGTGTACACACACACACACACACACGCGCGCGTCTTTTTGTTTAATTGTGATCCGACGCTTCCTTGCATAGTCCGGCCTTCACCTTTGGAACAGGCGGCACATCCTGCCCCACTCGCACATGCGCACACACACACACACACACACACAGCCTTAAACACATAAGCACACGAGCTGGAAAAGGCGCTAAGTTTAGAGCCGGTTTGTTTTTCCTCGACACAGGTAGTCGAGATACCTTTGTTTTTATTTCAAGCCCACACTTGTGCTAGCATGCGTAAGAGCGCGCGTTAGCCTGTGTTAGTGTGTGTTAGCGAGACTCGCCGTGATGGTGGGCTGTAAAATAAACACCAACCTCGCTCAGAGGTTTTACTAGCAAATCTCCCCGAGCTCTGACGTCAGAGGTGGAGCAGCTGCTTTACATGTGGCGAGCGACAGAACCGGCTCATGTCATTGTGCGGGTTCTTTTGTACGTTTCATAAATTTTATGATAACTTTGAAGTAAAATATATATATATATACAGATTTTAATCGTTCTGTGTATTAGCTACCATTTTTGGATCGCCAGACGTTCCGAGTCTGGCCGACGTTCATACTCTTGCCGACGAAACGTGACTAGCGCGAGTGCGTCACTTGCTTTGTAGCTAGCTATCCCAGTCAAGAGCTGAAACAAGTGAAAAGTCTCGTAGCTAATGTTTTCTTAGCGAACGTTAGTTAGCTAGCTAAATAATGTTTGTAAGCAGCTAGCCACCGAAACATGACTAGTGCTACGTGTGTGCTGATAGTTTATTTAGCTAGCTCATCTTTACAACTGCAGGTGTCTCATATATCATACTGTATATATATTTCTTTACTCGTCTGATTAGCGAATTATTTTTGTTTCATTTTAATGATTCATTTTTTTTTTAAAGAGAGAGAAAACCATGTTTACGAATGTCTTTTGTTGCAGACGTTTTCCTTTACTGTTTCGATGAGCACATTTACCTTGAGCGAACGCTGCTAGCGAGCGTGACACGACCTGGCGAAGAGCCGACCGTATATAACTTTCTCGCCAGCGTTTTTTTTGCTTTTAGCTCATATTTCCTCGTCTCTCGTCACTGCTTGTGTACATATAGCTGGGTTTAAGCCGTTCCTACACTTGGCTACATTTAGCTAGCTAGTCTTGAAGTGCGCGCGACAAGCGTTTTATTTGCTAGCTCTCGTTGGCGGTTCTCTTCTGTACAAGACCTAAAACGGTTAGCAAAAACCGTTGGGGTACCCGAGGTACACACTCTGTGTGTGTGTGTATGAGAGAGTGTGAGCGAGCGAGAGCGATAGAATAAAACTGAAATCTCTCGGGTTGTGTAAAAGAACATCACCTGAAGTGTTTCGGGTTTTTTTATTTTATATTTATTTATTTATTTTATGGAGCCACTGCAGTGCGTGTGTGTGTGTGTGTGTGTGTGTCCGTCCTCTGGACAAAAGGAACCACAGTGTTTAACGTTGCCGTTTACAAGCCGTGCAGTTTACACGACATGCTCGTCATCGAGGGGGAAGTATGCTAACGGCTTCCCAGAATCAGACAAATGCCCATTCTTTACCGCGAGGCCTGTTTTCCTTAGATTACACTTCAGCATTTACATCTGCCTCGGCCGGAAAATAAATAATAATCACCTATTCATACCCGCGTGTGTGTGTTGATTGTTTTGCATAATAAAAAGCCCATAAAATGTAAAGCGCTCGAAAGATAGCGGCCTTGTTCGAGTCATATTTGCCTAGCTAGCGTAATTAGCTGGTTAGATCGCTATCTGCTATAGTCAGTTCTTAGCCAACTAGCTAATTCTATCCCATAATGACCGCGTTTCACGTGTTAACGATCGCTTATAACAGTCTTGCGTCACGCTCGTGTTCGTAAATCGCCGCCACAGTTGAATCGAGCTCGTTAGCGTAACGTTGAACAGAGCGTGCGAGACTTTCCAGGTAATTCTTGCTCTGTTAAGGCACACGTTCCGAGAAGGTCTCGTAGAGCCGTTTTTAGCAGTCGTCAGAAGAATCGTGGTACCGCCGTTAAGTAACCCGATTTATTTCTTACAGTAACAATGTTTGCAACAGTAGCTTTTTTTTGCTGTTTTGTTTTACAATCATTTCCATGTGTAAATGTAGCTTGTTAGCTAGCAGAGTGTTGCCTAATGGGCTGTATGTGTGTATGTGTGTGTGTGTGTGTGCGTGAGACATGCTAACTTAATGTTTATTAAGGTTAGCTAGCTATCTATTTATTAGCATCGTCTACAGGATTAAAAAAAACCAATTTTATCGAATATTTTTATAATTGTTTCCC
>CM022780.1:1507731-1517731 GCA_012411365.1 Ameiurus melas
TGTGTGTGTGTGTATATATATATATAATTATAATGATGTGATTTAAATCCAATGAACAATGTTATACGTACACTAACATGAACCCAGGGGCGAAAAAAGTAGGACGGGAAAGTTTTCCTGAACTACGGGTATTTTCTCGACTCGCATGCTTCTTCAGACGATGTTTAAAACGGAGTATCGGGACAGGCTCACTTCGCCGCGTGAATAAGAACAAGGCTCCTGCCAGAGACTCGTGTAAGAGGACAAGGGAGCTGCTAAAGTACTTACACACACACACACACACACACACACACACTGTACGTGTCTCCTGCCAGGACCGAATGACGTACCGCTTTATGTGTCCCTTCGGAAAACTCCTCTCCCTCACTGTCCTGGAAATCCGCGTCAAGCGGGCTACGCTCCAATCCCAGTCCGGGAACATCCCTACGCTCTCCGCTAAACGTGCTCTGAAGCGTAACCAGAACTTCAGTGGAAGATTATATGTTGTCAGATTGATACTCGGGGGTTGTTTTTTTGTTGTTTTAGCGACTGTGTGTGGTGGTGGTGGTGGTGGTGGTGGTGAGAGCGCTGCTGTCGAACGCTTGGAATCGTTCTGAGGAGGTGCACGGAGTTTTTCTTGTGAAAGCGGCTCTCTCCTCATGGGAGTGTGTGCATATTTTAGCTCTGTGCTGACGCAAGATATGACTCTCACCCGGTTTAACTAGGGCGCACACACACACACACACACACACACACACACACATGCAAGGTAGCAGATGCTGAGAACATTTCCATATGGTGAATCAGGTTCACTGACCAAACCCACCTGTATTCTAGAAACACACACACACACACACACACACACACACACACAGAACAGCCTCCTTTTCACAGCTTCTTAATTAATGACCTAATTAGAAACCGTACTAATAGCAGCCTGGTTTTCAAAACATCTCGTCTCTTTCTCTCTCTTGCTGACGCAGGTGGAGGAGGAAAGCGGAAAGGGAGGAGTAAGAAATGGAGGGAGATCCTTCGCTTCCCTCACATCAGCCAGTGCATGGAGCTGAACAAAACCATCGGTATGGTAACACCCTATACCTTCACATTACACTCTTCTCCTTCAGTACTGTTACACTCTTCTCCTTCAGTACTGTTACACACTTCCCCTTCAGTACTGTTACACACTTCCCCTTCAGTACTGATACACACTTCTCCTTCAGTACTGTTACACTCTTTATCTTCAGTACTGTTACACTCTTCTCCTTCAGTACTGTTACTCTCTTTATCTTCAGTACTGATACACTCTTCTCCTTCAGTACTGTTACACTCTTCTCCTTCAGTACTGTTACACTCTTCTCCTTCAGTACTGTTACACACTTCTTCAGTACTTTTACACTCTTCTCCTTCAGTACTGTTACACTCTTCTCCTTCAGTACTGTTACACTCTTCTCCTTCAGTACTGTTACACACTTCTTCAGTACTGTTACACTCTTCTCCTTCAGTACTGTTACACACTTCCCCTTCAGTACTGTTACACACTTCCCCTTCAGTACTGATACACACTTCTCCTTCAGTACTGTTACACTCTTTATCTTCAGTACTGTTACACTCTTCTCCTTCAGTACTGTTACTCTCTTTATCTTCAGTACTGATACACTATTCTCCTTCAGTACCGTTACACTCTTCTCCTTCAGTACTGTTACACCCTTCTCCTTCAGTACTGTTACACACTTCTCCTTCAGTACTGTTACACTCTTTATCTTCAGTATTGTTACACTCTTTATCTTCAGTACTGTTACACTCTTCTCCTTCAGTACTGTTACACTCTTTATCTTCAGTACTGTTACACTCTTCTCCTTCAGTACTGTTACACTCTTCTCCTTCAGTACTGTTACACTCTTCTCCTTCAGTACTGTTACACACTTCTCCTTCAGTACTGTTACACACTTCTCCTTCAGTACTGTTACACTCTTCTCCTTCAGTACTGTTACACTCTTCTCCTTCAGTACTGTTACACTCTTCTCCTTCAGTACTGATACACTTTTCTCCTTCAGTACTGATACACACTTCTCCTTCAGTACTGTTACACTCTTTATCTTCAGTACTTTTAGACACTTCTCCTTCAGTACTGTTACACTCTTTATCTTCAGTACTTTTAGACACTTCTCCTTCAGTACTGTTACACTATTTATCTTCAGTACTGATACACTCTTCTCCTTCAGTACTGTTACACTCTTCTCCTTCAGTACTGTTACACTCTTCTCCTTCAGTACTGTTACACACTTCTTCAGTACTTTTACACTCTTTATCTTCAGTACTGTTACACTCTTCTCCTTCAGTACTGTTACACTCTTTATCTTCAGTACTGTTACACTCTTCACCTTCAATACTGTTACACTCTACTCCTTCAGTACTGTTACACTCTTCTCCTTCAGTACTGTTACACTCTTCTCCGTCAGTACTGTTACACTCTTCTCCTTCAATACTGTTACACTCTTCATCTTCAGTACTGTTACACTCTTCTCCTTCAGTACTGTTACACTCTTCTCCTTCAGTACTGTTACACTCTTCTCCTTCAGTACTGTTACACTCTTCTCCTTCAGTACTGTTACACACTTCTTCAGTACTTTTACACTCTTCTCCTTCAGTACTGATACACTATTCTCCTTCAGTACTGTTACACTCTTCTCCTTCAGTACTGTTACACTCTTCATCTTCAGTACTGTTACACTCTTCACCTTCAGTACTGTTACACACTTCCCTTTCAGTACTGTTACACACTTCTCTTTCAGTACTGTTACACTCTTCTCCTTCAGTACTGTTACACTCTTCTCCTTCAGTACTGATACACTTTTCTCCTTCAGTACTGATACACTCTTCTCCTTCAGTACTGTTACACTCTTTATCTTCAGTACTGTTACACACTTCTCCTTCAGTACTGTTACACTCTTTATCTTCAGTACTGTTACACTCTTTATCTTCAGTACTGTTACACTCTTCTCCTTCAGTACTGTTACACTCTTTCCTTCAGTACTGTTACACACTTCCCCTTCAGTACTGTTACACACTTCTCTTTCAGTACTGTTACACACTTCTCCTTCAGTACTGATACACTATTCTCCTTCAGTACTGATACACTTTTCTCCTTCAGTACTGTTACACTCTTTATCTTCAGTACTGTTACACACTTCTCCTTCAGTACTGTTACACTCTTTATCTTCAGTACTGTTACACTCTTTATCTTCAGTACTGTTACACACTTCTCCTTCAGTACTGTTACACACTTCTCCTTCAGTACTGTTACAATCTTTATCTTCAGTACTGTTACACACTTCTCCTTCAGTACTGTTACAATCTTTATCTTCAGTACTGTTACACACTTCTCCTTCAGTACTGTTACACACTTCTCCTTCAGTACTGTTACACTCTTCTCCTTCAGTACTGTTACACTCTTCTCCTTCAGTACTGTTACACTCTTCTCCTTCAGTACTGGTACACTCTTCTCCTTCAGTACTGATACACTTTTCTCCTTCAGTACTGATACACACTTCTCCTTCAGTACTGTTACACTCTTTATCTTCAGTACTTTTACACACTTCTCCTTCAGTACTGTTACACTCTTTATCTTCAGTACTGTTACACTCTTCTCCTTCAGTACTGTTACACACTTCTCTTTCAGTACTGTTACACTCTTCTCCTTCAGTACTGTTACACTCTTCCCCTTCAGTACTGTTACACTCTTTATCTTCAGTACTGTTACACACTTCTCCTTCAGTACTGTTACACTCTTTATCTTCAGTACTGTTACACACTTCTCCTTCAGTACTGTTACACTCTTTATCTTCAGTACTGTTACACTCTTCTCCTTCAGTACTGTTACACTCTTCTCCTTCAGTACTGTTACACTCTTCTCCTTCAGTACTGTTACACTCTTCTCCTTCAGTACTGTTACACTCTTCTCCTTCAGTACTGTTACACACTTCCCCTTCAGAACTGTTACACTCTTCTCCTTCAGTACTGTTACACTCTTCTCCTTCAGTATTGTTACACCCTTTACCTTCACATTACACACTTCTCCTTCAGTACTGTTACACACTTCTCCTTCAGTACTGTTACACGCTTCCCCTTCAGTACTGTTACACACTTCCCCTTCAGTACTGTTACACACTTCCCCTTCAGTACTGTTACACTCTTCCCCTTCAGTACTGTTACACCCTTCTCCTTCAGTACTGTTACACACTTCTCCTTCAGTACTGTTACACTCTTCTTCTTCAGTATTGTTACACCCTTTACCTTCACATTACACACTTCTCCTTCAGTACTGTTACACACTTCTCCTTCAGTACTGTTACACACTTCCCCTTCAGTACTGTTACACACTTCCCCTTCAGTACTGTTACACTCTTTATCTTCAGTACTGTTACACTCTTCTCCTTCAGTACTGTTACACCCTTCTCCTTCAGTACTGTTACACTCTTCTCCTTCAGTACTTTTACACTCTTCTCCTTCAGTACTGTTACACTCTTCTCCTTCAGTACTGTTACACACTTTCCCTTCAATACTGTTACACTCTTCTCCTTCAGTACTGTTACACACTTTCCCTTCAGCTCTGTTACACACTTCTCCTTCAGTACTGTTACACTCTTCTCCTTCAGTACTGTTACACTCATCTCCTTCAGTACTGTTACACTCTTCTCCTTCAGTACTGTTACACTCTTTATCTTCAGTACTGTTACACGCTTCCCCTTCAGTACTGTTACACACTTTAACGCTATTGACGTTAAACAATTTAGCTTCAGTAATGGTATATAGTAAACATTATGGTGTACTGAGCTGTGGATTAATTAAGTCCTGTGTGTTTGTGTGTGTGTGTGTTTCAGACAGGGATTACTTCAGCCTGTGTGAGAAACAGCCCATAGGGAGACTGCTGTTTCGCCTCTACTGTGAGACCAGACCAGAGCTGCTGAGATGCATTCATCTGTTGGATGCCATGGTATATGCGCACGCACGCACACACACAAACACACACACACACACTTACAAAAACCCCTCTGAAATAGAACATTCCAGATAACATAACTTTATATGAGTATTTGAACTGACACACACGAAGTCCTCACAAGGCGATTTGTCACTTCCTGTCCGTTATTTCCGTTAGTTAAATACCCACCCGATAGAGCTGGTCCTTCCTCTTATTCAGATTCCAGGAAAAAAATGTCATCTCAGAGTCTGGGGAAAGCGAGGTTCGTCGCACTGGGAGCCGAAGACCTTTAGCTCTGAACTTAAGCTGAACTTTGGGGACTTAACTTGGGCAATAAACTACAGTCTAAATTAAAAGTTTAGCCTGAAGGCTGATTCTCTAATAAAAGTGCTTCAGGTTTAGCCTTCATTTCTGTCTCACAAACAAACTCTTCAAGTTCACTTCAAGTTCAGGTCAAGAGCTCTTCACCAGCTGCCTCCGTTAACCCTTTCCCGACCAAATACTTCAAAAACGGCACACTAAGGAAAGCGGCTGCAGAAAACGGAGAGGTTCCAGCTTTCGGTGGATGTTTTGATCAATCGCGGCCATGATTCATTTAAAAATCGGTTCATTTGGGTTAAATTAGCGTAGTTCAGGTGATTATCGAGTCCATATTTTTCAGGTAAAATAGCTTACGTTTTCCTTACCCTGCTGAAACAAACCCCAATAGAACCCCTCATAGAATTTGTAATGGTTTCAATGGATATAATGGGAATTGTATTGGTTTCAATGGAAGCTGTAATGGTCCCTGTGGGTCTCTACAGGTTTGTTGGCTTTTATTGGTGGCATGTCGTGTCTAGTGGACATCATTAAGGACCAATAATGGTAATGTTTTTAATGGTTAGCTGATGGTTTGTCATTTTTATGTGTAGTGGAAACCATTAGAATTTCCATGATGGTTTCTATGTTTTTTTCAGCATGGTAACAACGCTCATGTTTTTTTTTACATTCATAATTTACATTTTATATAAAGGTCATGTGGTATAAGGTCACATGGTTTTTTTTAAACATTAAAACTTGTGCTCACTAAAAGCTAGCTAGCTTGTGTTTTTGGTGTGTCTAAAATAAGCTAGCTAGCTTATTAAAAAGCCAAAACTGTCAGTGTGTTAGCTAGCTCCATAAAACAAGGCATTAAAATGGCTAGCTGCCTCGAGATATTACAGCTGTAGCGAAATATTAGCTAGCTTAACACCCGGACTTGAATGTGGTCGTCAGCGGTCCAGAGGGGACCACCGTGGTCTCGTCACCGGACATTTCTCAGACTCCCACAGTTGTCCTCCCACATGACAATCTCAGACGGAGTCCCGAACACACACAGACGTGGTCATGTGGTCAGGGTGAAAGAAGACATTGTGTGTTCTGTCTAAACACCACACACTCATTACCCTTTCTTCGATTCTCCGAAACCCCCTCAAACCTCAGTCTACACGTCAAGACCAAACGCAAACATCTAATTTGTCGTGATTTGAAAGACGAACCCACCAGACGTAGTGAATATGTGCGCTGGCTAACAGCTAGCTAAATTGCTCATTTGCAACTAAACCTTGCAATGCTGGAATGATTTTACTCTCTGTCTTATTCAGGAAATAATTCCAGCTACGAGTTCACAAGCTGTGACTGAAGATTAGTTTCTCAACGTTAAAGATTAGCGGTTATTGCTAAGTATAATAATTAAGAGTGTCTTGTTTTTGTCATACGGTCTCTCTTTTTTTTTAGCAATCTATCAACACATCTGAGGTAAAAGTTGACGTTCTCGACACTTCTGACTCATTTTTATCGTCATTCTGCCTCTGCGTCATTGTAAAATCACCTTAGCTGGAGCTACAAGGCTAAAGTAGCTAAATATTTATGGAAATCTCCCAATATTTTCCATCTTCTGGTGTTCACAACTGCTTTTTTGGTGGTAATTTCCTAACGCATTTGGTGTAAATGATACTTTTCTCAACACTTTTGTGTCATTTTCATCGTCAATCTCACTTTGTACTGTTGTACGTATCTAGCTATGTTTTTAGCCTCTGTCGTTAGCTAGTTTGTGCTCAGATTCATGTTTCCCAGTCACTTAGCAACAGTGTTCTCACAACTTTAACAAACGGCGAATTTGCATTATAGGAGGGATGTTGTGGATGTTTGATTTTCAGCTATTGTCCTTTAAGACCGCGTTCGCGATAAATACGCCTGAAGATTTGTTCGCTCGGGCCGGCTCAGCGTCCAGGCTTTTTAAACATTTTTGTTACTTAGACTGTTGTAATTAGGGCTCATGGTGGCTCAGTGGTTAGCACGTTCGCCTCACACCTCCAGGGTTCGATTCCCACCGTGGCCCTGTGTGTGTGGAGTTTGCGTGTTCTCCCCGTGCTGTGGGGGTTTCCTCCGGGTACTCCGGTTTCCTCCCCCAGTCCAAACACATGCATGGTAGGCTGATGGGCGTGTCTAAAGTGTCTGTAGTGTATGAATGGGTGTGTGAGTGTGTGTGTGATTGTGCACTGCGATGGACTGGGACCCTGTCCAGGGTGTACCCCGCCTTGTGCCCCATGCTCCCTGGGATAGACTCCAGGTTCCCTGCAACCCTGAAAAGGAGTAAGCGGTAGAAGATGGATGGATGGATGGACTGTTGTAATTATTATTTTTTATTCTAGTGAAGTTAAATCTCACCCAAACGGCTTGCATTTCTTCATCTTGGCTAATAGCATGAACGCTTTCGCTCACATGCTAATATGTAGCTTTTAGCATTTGGGGATTCTTGTCCATTTTGGGATTCTTGAGGGTTTTTTTTTTCCCCGTACTGTAGAACGGAGAAGAGTGTGTATGCATGTAAGGCATGCATGCGTTCTGTAATTATGGTGTGTGTGTGTGTGTGTGTGTGTGTAGACACCATAAGGAATGAGCCTAGGGGGTTTCTGAGGCCCCTTTTGACGTCAGAGACTGGCAGGATCTTAACTGAGACAACGCTGGGTGTCTTCTCGCTCTCTCTCTCTCTCTTGCTCTCTCGTTCTCTCTCTCTCTCTCTCTCTCTCTCTCTCTCTCTCTCTCTCGCTCTCTCTCTCTCTCTGTTTATGTCCGGTCAGCAGAGATAGATTAGTCTGATCTTATCTCTTCCTCTCTCCCTCTCACTATCACTCTCACTCTCTCTCTCTCTCTCCCTCTCTCTCTCTCTCACACACACACACACACACACACGCTTACAAATATGAGTGGTTACTTGCTATTTGTTGCAGTGTTGATGTTTGTGAATTTGACAGAACCCATGGACGTTCGGTTAGCGGTTGAGGCTAAGTGTAATTACGGTGTAATTTTCATTCGTTTTATCAATACTTGAACACATTTGAGGTTGATGTTTGCAGCGGTTCTGTCTCGTTTCCACCATCGCGGCGCCCTTACGTTGTCTGAATCAAAGACTTCTACATGCTAGAGTGGGCGGGGCTACATGGACTGCTCAAGAAAACAGTGGGCGGGCTAGAAGGAGAAACTCGGTGGTGTGGGCATAAGGAACGCTTCAGAGTGATATGGGAGTAGGATGATGTCGACACCGCCTGAGAACTAGGGGCGGGGCCAGGTGGATGGCTTCCGAGAATCATGAGGGCGGGGCCAATTTTACAGCACGAGTTAACGGGATACAACGAGAAAAATATGGGGGCGGGGCTTAAGAGTTTTGACTGGACAACGACAGCGCCAGAGAACTGTGTGGGCGGGGCTTAAACAACTAATTTAATGTGTAAATATTGCCCCCTAGTGGCCCATTCATGAACAGTTGCATAGGTTACTACACGCTTTTAGGACATAGTTAAAGTTTTGTGATGATAGATCAGTGATAACGCTATCAAATGCTCGCTGAAAGCTGATTGGCCAACGGCGGCCGTGTTATTTAAATAATGAAAAAAGTCACAGGTTAATAAAGGTGTAAGTAACATGACGTAAATCTTAAAACAGTCTTTTATGATTGATGAAAGCATGTGGTATTAAAATATGATTGCTTCTGGCAGAAAAATAATTCCATTTAGACGTGTGGCATTAGGAATGTGTGTGTGTGTGTGTGTGTGTGTGTGTGTGTGTGCGAGAGAGAGAGAGTCGTGGCGTTCTTTCCTTTCGATTCCTCCTGCCCTTTTTTTAGTCGAGTGTATGGTTGAGTGTTAAGCGGAACGGAAAACATTCCAGCTCTCCCCTCACACACACGCACACTCACACACACATACACACACACACACACACACACACACACACGCGCTCCCGCTATGTAATGACGTGCGATGTGTGTGTGACGCTGCCGCCCCGTGCTGTGGCTCTCCAGGCCTCCGCAGAATCCTGCCGTGTTGACGGCCTGGTTACCTAGCAACCAGAGGTCACACACCACAGGCTTCATGAAGCATATGTTTGTGTGTGTGTGTGTGTGTGTGTGTGTGTGTGTATGTGTGTGTGTGTACACACGTGTGGTTTAGTGTATGTTGTTATGCAACACTTTCTGTAGATGGAAATAAGAGCGTAGGTATGTAGTGGAATTGTGTGTGTGTGTGTGTGTGTGTGTGTGTGTGTCTGTGTGTGTGAGCGGGCGAGTGTGTGTGTGTGGCAGGTGGTCGGGTGAAGAGTGTTGCATAACGGGATCTGTTGAGTGTGACGGTGTTCAGGAGAGTGTACACACACACACACACACACATGTTGTATAACCATAGCTGCTGCTCCTTCATGAATGAAACACACTCATATGCTAACACACTCCAGGTGGCACTCTTCGTCATACCTGAGAGAGGAACGCTATGATTGGCCGATACCCCTAAGCCCCGCCCTGATTATAAAATGTATTCTTATTGTTATAATGAGGATTAAAAGTAATGGCACTGCTATCGCTGTGTTGTGATCTAGTATTTTGTCTACATAGAGGCTGTGTTCTAAATCTCATCCTATACCCTACACCCTACACCTCTTTCTCTGTGTACATCTGGTGTGTGTCATGTGGGTTTTTTATGTGCTGTTGTTTGTGTGTGTTTTGTGGGTTGTTGGTTTGTGTGTGTT
>CM022780.1:1527731-1562731 GCA_012411365.1 Ameiurus melas
TTCTTATTATTATTTTTTTTCTTCCTCTCTTCTTTATTCTTCTTTTTTTTTTCTTTTTAAACAAAAAAGGAGAACTTTTAGCCCTCAACTCATGCTCCCTCAGGATTGCTGGACCAGAATTTAACAATTTCAAAAAAAAAAAAAAAAAAACACACAAAAAGAGCCACTGACAATGACGGAATATTAAACTCTTTATTATTCAGGGGATTTTACCGAGGCCTCCACAGGGAAGGGGGACCCGCGCGGGGATGACGAGGGCTTTTACCCTTCGCTCGGGGAGGGGAAGGCTAACGGAGTGAACTGAAGAGACTCTACACGCACTCGAAACACACACAGGCCTTCAATCATTCACATTCTCTCGCTCTTTCCTTCCTTCCTTCTCCGTCCCTCCATCCATCAGTCCACAAGACGCGACGCCACACACACACACACACACACACACCCCTCCGAACCTCCACATTGCCTTGCGTTTTTACACTCAGGCCAAAGATACGACACGTACTTCAAAATTCGGTTGCTGTCATCTTTGCATTTGAGGCCTAACTGAAATAGCACAACTCGGACACGCTAGTCGCTATTTCTCACTCGTTCGCGTTTGTCTGTCCGCGAAAGGGACGCTTTATCCAAAATAAAATAAAAATTTTTAAAACCCCCTGAAAAAAACCCTTTTTCTCATCAATCATGTCGTGTTAGCTCGCTAGTTTACTTTTATGACTATGACTTAAAGATGCTAACGATCCTAAATAGCATTAGAAGTGAAGCATAATTCTAGAAGATTTGAAAGTTCCTTGGTGGGTCCAGTTTAGATCACGTAATGAGTATGATTTCGAAAATCCTCGCGGAAATCCTGTCGTGCTAGCGTGCGTTAGCGCCAGATGTGATTATTGAGAAGTTACCGTAGGTTAGCCCGTGTTAGGAGTGAAGCTTTATGAACGGGTGTGAATACGGTTTAAGAATCCTGTCAGGAATCCTGGCAGGTCAGCTGCTATAAGCTAGCTAGATTTAATAATAAAGATGAATAAACATTCTCCAGAAATCCTGTCAGGTTAGCATTTAGCATGTTCCACATTATTATTATTATTATTATTTTTGAGATGAAGCGTCCCTTTAAAAAACAGCACAACACACACACACACACACACACACACACACACACATTTGGCAGCTTTATAAGTTTGAGGACGGAGTTTCAACCCTCACTATCCACTCGTACGATGATGCTAACACTCACTTCCTGTGTGACTGAAAGGAAATTAGCCAAATAAGGAGACAGAAAAGTGGTGGTCGTCTTTTCAAACCAGCAGATACACAGATTGACAGCACAACAGCCAATCAGGGAGCTTCACTTCATCCATCTCATCTTAGGTTTCCACCCTTTAAGACTCCGATGTAGAACTCTTGCTGTGGCTAGTCCGTCGTTCCTCGTTCTCTTGTTAACGTTAATACCGCTAACCCTGCGTTCACACGGCAGCCATGTCCTCACCCAAACCGCTAGACGCGGATCGCTAGTCGGCGTCAGCGACTCGACGTTGCCGCTGGTTGCCGTGGTAACCTTGCTAGCACCTAGATAGTATTAGCGGTCGCCTATACAAATGTTCTCGGGAAGTGTACAGTTGCTAATATTTACGAAACGATCCTAATCATCTATATACACGCAAACAAATCAGGATTAACAGACGACTTGGAAGCAGAGCATGTGTCGTCTTTCAGTTCTTTAAGCTCGCTGGCTTGATTTCAAAATAAACATAGAAAGTTTCTCCAAACGTCCCTTTTTTAAACATTTTGTACGTTCCGATGTCCCAAGGAGAAGCTTTGGAAACTGTTGTGATAGTCGCGTTTCCGATTTGTTACTAAAAAGCTTCGTCGGTTTTATTTTCGCTGGTTCACTTTAAAAATAAAGAAAAATAATGAACAGTTTTGTAAATCCTAAAGTTCGAAATAACTCTGAGTCTTTAAACACCGAGTGGTTATGTGTATACGTAGTGGGGACGATCTCAAAGTCCATGAAGCTAGCGCACGTTAGCGGGGCGCTCGCGTGACTTCGGAATTACAACTTTATATCGCAACTTACGAAACGTTCGTGTCTTGAAAAGCCCCGCCCACTTCTGTTTGCCAACCGTCGCTCCAAGTGACCGACTCTCGCTGCCGGTGTGAACGCAGGACGAAACGGAGGAACGCTGCAGGTGCCAAGACCTGCTGGCCGAAACGTGAAGTAAAACCAGTTGATGGCTGTCTTTGTTGTGTTTGAATTTTATTTTGATTTTAAATCCACGAACAGTCAAAAGAACTCACAGAGGAGTTTGAAACGAGTCGCTGATTGTTCACGAAGAGTATCTTGAGCGTCGAAGCTAATCAGACTCGTGTTATGACGACGCTTCTTTGCCAGTAAAGTGGCATCACATGGCATCAGACTGAAGCGTTCGCTGCTTTAAAAGGATATTGCACACTTTGTCAGGATGTATCGTATCGTATCGTATCCTGTCGCACCGTCTTGAAAGTGACGACACAAGTCCGGTCTTACTCCTTGGAGATTCTCGGTGACTTGCGAGACTGAAAAACCTTCACAGACATATTCATCTCCGCTCCACTCATCTCCAGAACGTTGCCAAACGTCGCGTTAACGAACGCATCGTTAACGAACGCAGCTCTCCTTCCAGTCTCGGCTGTTTGTTTTTGTTTTGGTTTTTTTTTTTTTGTCTTTTTTCCCGAACCCGAGACGTTTTCACCGTACTGTTTACACTCAGTAAAGCAGGTTCACCTTAAACCAGCATACCTCAACACACACCTTCACTCATTTACTTTCCACAGCATTACAGATGTACACCACTTCGTGTCGTTCAGACGCTCCACTCCACGCAGCGGCTGGTTAACAGCCGCACTCCTATAACTTCAGACGTATCGTGGTCAAGAATCGTGGATTTGGACCGAATGGCAACCGGACAGAGCGTTCGAGTGCTTTTTAACATTATTATTATTATTATTATTATTATTATTAAAAGCGAAAAGAAATGATAAAGGGTTTAAGGAATGGGTGCTTGCGAGGTGTTACTGATCTGATCAGTCGTTATGATCACGGCCGTCCGTGGCGTGTTTCGGAAAGGTCCTTCTGGCTCAAAACGTCGAGGACTTTTGCCAAATGTAAAGACAAATAGATTTCAAAATAGCGTGCCTGACCTGAAACGGTGCCATGTTTGTTCTAGATATGTCGCAGTAGGCATGTGCTGATAGCTGGTTGTCTGATATTCCGCAATATTTGCTAGCAGAGTCCCAAAATATGCCTGTCTAGCCAGGGGCAGCCTGATTAACCATCGCTGACAATGCTAAGCTAGCTAGCTAAAGTCCTGTTGGGAAGGATAACTGCCTTGTAGGGTTAATGGTTTTGGACAGATTTGATGGAGAAGGCAAGTCCACCATTTTAGATTGTAAGTTAGCACGCTAATTTACGCTAATATCGATATCATGCTAATCGGCCGCCGTGACGTGGAAGGCTAACGTCGGCACATGCCTGCTGATGAGTTGTGTGTTGTTCGTGCGATAAAACTAGATTAACAGGGAGTCGTTGTGATTTCGGTGAAACATTTCGGGTCCAGTTTATTTTCTTCCTCTAATCATTCGTATACAGATATTCCGTCCTAACAACTGTATAGGGACAGAGAGCCAGTTCTCTTCAGATAAGCTAGATACGTTTCCAGTTGCGTTTCTTAGAAGTAGACGTTTCGCTAGTCGTCCGCCGCGTGTACGGAGGGGGAAGATGGCCGGCGCGAGCGTGTACAGGATGGTGTCACGTAGCTGTTAGCAGTGGTGGGAATCGGCGTCCTGTCACAGTCAGGGTTACGTCGTGTGATGGTAGGATTTTTAGCGTGGTTTTTTTTTTTCCCTCGTAGAATTTACGAATCGCATTTCTTTCCCAGGATGCGGGTCTGGAGTTTTAACGGGGAACTCGGAAGCGCGCGGGTTTTTTTTTTTTTCCGCGTGTGTGTGTGTGTGTTTTTCTTTCTTTGCCGTTACTGCCTTGTGTCGTGTAGGCCTGTTCGTATGTAGTGATGGAGCTTCGTGATTCACTGCAGTGATCGGATTCGCTGATTCGTCACTCAAACGACTCGTTTAAGTGAACCGAGCACGACTTTACGAATTCTTATGTGGCGCAGATGGTGTCATTTACATCAAAGTTAATTAATATAAAGAGAAAGGAAAAATATTATAGCGGTAACCATCCGTTAGGTCGGGCTGCGTGACGTTGAGTACTCGGCTAGCTAGTTACAATCACCACACGACGTTTTTGCTAGCGAGCAAATTTTTCCTTTTCCTGAGAAATATAGAAACAAACATCCATATAAGGCTGAGCGCAAGTTCACGTACTTTAGCACATCGCTCCTGCTTCAGTTTTCAATTGTAGAATTGTAACTAAACTAGCTAGGAAATGGAAAACACAGGCAGCGGACGGTTAGCCAGCAAAGTACGTGGACGTTAACACTGTGGCTAACTCTTCTAAGCAAAGCCTCCTCCTGGTAAACGTCCGAACAAACTGAGCTAGCTAGCTAAATTTACCCGAGGAGATTACCGCTAGCTGTCTATTTGAGCTAACTCCGAGCCTCCTAATTGCAGAAAGTCAGAACAAAGTTCCACATTATGCTCTGACTTTACAGGCAGTGCTAAACAGCTCCTGAACCTTCCGGTTTTGCTCAGTCAGAGCGTCAACGTGGGCGGGAAACGCTAAACCTGATTAGCCGATGGAAATCTTGACTACGTGACGTCACCACGATCGTTTATCCAGACGCTCTATCTAGCAAACCTGCTCGGCGAGTTCGCCCAGACCGTTCTGATTCAGATGATTAAAATCGATTCACCTGATTCACTTCAATGATTCGTTTGAATAGAGTTTGAATCCTTTTTGGGTCGAATGGCCCCTTACCGTTAGTGAGAAGGAAGACTTTAGCATTAGTAGATGCAGTACCGTACATCGTGATTGGTTGAGACTGGTTAGTCGTGTTAGGTGTTGCTGTGTTTTGGTAGAGTGTTTCCATCCTGAGCATCATGGCGTGCTGATGATTTATTAACCGTTTGTGGCATTTCATAGCGAGGGCCTGATGACGACGTGACACTGTTGATTGTTTTTATTTTGCTACTGTGTCATTCCCCTGTGTCTTATTCGGAGCATGGATTTCTATTTCGATGCGTTAGCATTACACGTGTACACTCGATGTATTATAATACGAATAATGTACGTTTTTCCATATGCGATATGACAAATGGTTCGTTGTGCGACTAGGCGCGTGCCGATAACCGGTTCAGTCGCGATCGATTTCGGATCGGAGGCGGCCCGCGTGGGCAACGGTCGCGCTGGCAAACTTGTCTGGACCACAAAGAAAAAGATCGCAAACATCACACTGGGTTTTAATTACACGGTAAAGAAGTCGCGCTGACGTTAGCTAGCTCGTCCGTGAAGCTGGCTAGCTACGTGGCTACGTCGCGGTTAAATGCACGGCGGACGGAATTCCGTGACCGACGTGTTCGCTAGATGCCGAAACGTCGATTATCAGCACGTGCCTAGCGGTGACATAGCTGATATGCTGCATTAAAGGGACATTGCCTTCTTTTTAAACAATGACCAAACGATTCAAAGAAAAAGGAAAAAAAAAAACGAAAAAAAAAAAAATAAACAAGGAACCGCAACTTGGGATTTTTACCCGCCGACCCTCGACATGACGAGGACATTACGGTTCTGTTTTGTTCGTTCATTTCAACCGCAGGAGACGACGGGATTCACGGTTCTCGTTTCTCATTTCTCATCGCGAGAGTCAGATCCAAACGAAGTGCCTCCTTTTTAACCGTGCAGTCCGGGTAGTGCCCGCCCACCTCAAGGTTTGCACTTTGTGTGTCACTTCTGTCCATTATCTGTGTGCGTGACACACCCTTACACACACATGTATACATGTGTGTATATATATATACATGTATACATACACATATACACACTCATACACACACACACACACATGTACACGTACGCACACGTGATTTAAAGAGAGAGGTGTCATACTACGCTGATTGCATGTGAAGCCGAACCTGTCAAAGTCCTTCTGAATAAAACCTGTGCTGGCCTGAACACGCCTCTGTGACTTATTTCTTCATCCTTAATCGGAAGTTTTGTTTCGTTTCGACATGGACACGTCATTAAACACTCAAACGCGGAGCCTTTTACGCTGGAACTGTCTGACCAGTGTGTTCCAGTACAGTACAGCGTAATTGTCCTGTTTAACCAATACCATTTAGAGCAGCGGTCCCCAACCCCCGGTACCGGTCCGCGGGTCATTCGGTACCGGGCCGCACAGAAAGAATAAATAACTTGGATTATTTCCGTTTAATTTATCATCTGGATCTGAAAAATGAGCGGATTCTCTCCGTTACATCCTTCTACGACTCACTCTCGACGCATGTCAAGACGCTTGTCTCGGTCACGTGATACGTTGAAACCTTCCCGTAGAGACCAGAGAGCGTTAGGGGGGGAGAGACGATGTTACCAGGACGCTGCTAATAAAGTTGCGATTTCACATTGGATTCACGTTTATTATATTTTAAAAATCCCCCAGTTTTTATGCCGGTCCTATCATTTTATTTGGTTGTATTTATCCGCCACACCTTAAAGGCCGGTCTGGGAAAATACTGTCTGATATTAAACCGGTCCGTGGTGCAGAAAAGGTTGGGGACCGCTGCTGTAGAGCATTTAGCTTGCTTTCTTAAAACCACTGCTGGTTCATGCATGTGTAGCTTATTAGCGAACTCCTAGTCATCTCCTAGTTTAACTCTTGGTTTTACTCAAGTGGTTGTGAGAACTATGTGAGAACATTGCTGCAAATACAGTATAAACAATTAGCGCAGGCTAGCTAAGTGAAATTCTAGTGTCATTTTAGTCCTAGAGAGACTTTTCCCAACAGTTCAGAGGTTAGTGTCGATGTTCCTGATGGTTCGGTCACGTTTTCTAGGGTCACTATGTCTGTATGAGAGTCTGAACATCTCTGAATGCTAGCTAGACAAATGGTTAGCATCGGTCTTAGTTTAGCTTGTGCTTAGAGTTTATATTCACGGCTTTCATCGAGTTTTACTCAAAAAAAAAACATTAACATGTGAGAACATTGTTGCTAAGCAACCTGGAAATACAGTATAACAGTGTCATTCTAGTGTAATTCTAGTCGTAGGGAGACTTTCCCCAACCATTCTGAGGTCAGGGTTGATGTTCGCGATGGTTCTGACTCATTTCCTCAGACATTATGTCTGTGGAATAGATTTAACGGGCTACGTGCTAGCCGGAAAATTTTATTTATTTATTTTTTTTACGATTATTCTTTAGCTAGCTTATACGTGCTTCTAGTGTTTGCGTTTCCTGGTTGCCTAGCAACAATCTTCTCACATACCGTAGTTCTGATAGCGTTAATTAGCGCTATCGCAGAATGACATGGAGGATGATATCAGTCACAGTTATCTTTAGGTTTTTGATAATAAAGCGTTACAGGACAGCACATCAGGCATGTTTTCCAAAATGGTTGCTTTATGGACAAGCGGAGACGCACTCTTTTCTTTCCCTCTCTCGCACCACAGAAGGTCTGAGGTATAAATCACGTCTTGGGGCTGGAGGGACGCTAGGTTAAGGGTTAAGGTTATTTCACCCATGAGGCTCGTGCATTTCTCTCTCCGATGGTCTTGAACGTGTCAGATGTGGTGTGTGTGTGTGTGTGTGTGTGTGTGTGGAGATTCCAAGTCACTAAGCTAATATTTTCCCAAAGAGTGTGATAGACACGGAGAGCAAGGCTGGAGCTCCGGTTGCGCAAGATCGAGTGATTTTGCAGGCCAAGAACTAGTGTTCGAGAAGATTCTCATAAACATCGATACTAGAAAGTCTCCAGTAAACAGCTAACGAACGCCCTGCTTGTTAATCAGCTAATTAATGGATTGTACAACAGGGATGCCAAACACGTTTGACGTCCAGTTAAACATATTAGACCGCGGAGCTAACCTTTTCTGTGCTCTTAACTCTTTCATAAACAGGCCGATGTGGTAGTACGAGCACTAAATACACCACTTCATGCATTTGAGACAGATCCGTAATATGATAAATGGCTTAGGAGATGTTGTAGCAAATGTTTCTAGGTAAATAATACCAGTGTTTATATAGAGGTCAGATTACTTCATGTACACAGAGAAAGACGATCATTAGTCCACTGTGGACGTGTCTCAAAGCACACGGACTAGTCCCTATGTAGGCCACTTAAACATCACTGTGGACGTGTTCCAATCCACATACCATATTCACTATACAGGTCACTTAAACACCATGAACACTCCACTGTGGACGTGTTCCAATCCACGTACCATATTCACTATACAGGTCACTTAAACACCATGAACACTCCACTGTGGGCGTGTCCCAAACCACGTACCATATTCACTATACAGGTCACGTAAACACCATGAACACTCCACTGTGGACGTGTTCCAATCCACGTACCATTTCACTATACAGGTCACTTAAACACCATGAACACTCCACTGTGTACGTGTTCCAATCCACGTACCATATACACTATATAGGTCACTTAAACACCATGAACACTCCACTGTGGACGTGTTCCAATCCACGTACCATATTCACTATACAGGTCACTTAAACACCATGAACACTCCACTGTGGACGTGTTCCAATCCACGTACCATATTCACTATATAGGTCACTTAAACACCATGAACACTCCACTGTGGACGTGTTCCAATCCACGTACCATATTCACTATATAGGTCACTTAAACAACATGAACACTCCACTGTGGACGTGTTCCAATCCACGTACCATATTCACTATATAGGTCACTTAAACACCATGAACACTCCACTGTGGACGTGTTCCAATCCACATACCATATTCACTATATAGGTCACTTAAACACCATGAACACTCCACTGTGGACGTGTTCCAATCCACATACCATATTCACTATACAGGTCACTTAAACACCATGAACACTCCACTGTGGACGTGTTCCAATCCACGTACCATATTCACTATACAGGTCACTTAAACACCATGAACACTCCACTGTGGACGTGTTCCAATCCACGTACTATATTCACTATACAGGTCACTTAAACACCATGAACACTCCACTGTGGGCGTGTCCCAAACCACGTACCATATTCACTATATAGGTCACTTAAACACCATGAACACTCCACTGTGGACGTGTTCCAATCCACATACCATATTCACTATACAGGTCACTTAAACACCATGAACACTCCACTGTGGACGTGTTCCAATCCACATACTATATTCACTATATAGGTCACTTAAACACCATGAACACTCCACTGTGGACGTGTTCCAATCCACATACCATATTCACTATACAGGTCACTTAAACACCATGAACATTCCACTGTGGATGTGTCCCAATCCACATACCATATTCACTATATAGATCACTTAAACACCATGAACACTCCACTGTGGACGTGTTCCAATCCACATACCATATTCACTATACAGATCACTTAAAGACCATGAACATTCCACTGTGGACGTGTCCCAAACCACACACTCTGTTCACTATACAGGTCACTTACACACCATCAACACTCCACTGTGGGCGTGTCCTAAATTACTTACCCTATTTACTATAGAGGCCACATTCACCCCATTATCACTCCACTGTGGACGTGTCCCAAACCACACGCTCTGTTCACTATACACTTAAACACCATTATCCCTCCACTGAGGACGTGTCCCAAACTACACAGAGAAATAGTGATGGTGGTAACAGGACACTACTAAAGTCGTTGTTTTTGCTCTACATTTACACACACTAGGCTTTTTTTCCTAATGAACATTTTTCGATCTCAAAATGACCCTGAATAGAACACACATGATTCAGTTTAAAATATTTAAAATGATTTAGTGTGTGTGTTTTAGAGAATCATTTTGAATATTGATATTCGTAGTAAAGCTGAAAAATGGATATATTAGCCAGACAACGTTATGGGTACACACTCACGCAGAGACACCAGACTACAACAAACACACTACAAATAATGGAGAGCGTGATATCCAAAGGGCAAGGCAAAAGACATAAACAAAGACAGGCAGTGGTCACATGATCAGGCAAGTAATACAAAAACGGAGAATCGAGGTCAGAGGAGTAAACGAAGTCAAAATCCAGGCTGACAAACACTCGATCAAGGCTGGTGCACGACAGAGAAGAGAGCAAGTGAGCGTAATACTTCGCAAAAGCCTGAATAATCTCTATTACAGTCTCTATTAGAGTGTGGTGTGATGTTGATTGTGATCAGGAACAGGTGTGTGTGTGTGATTAGTCCCTATGAGAAGGTGACTGTGTGTTACATTGGGAGTTGTAGTCGTCGGCCATGTTTGTAGTTGGCGGTGCATTCTGGGAAATCGAGTCGCTAGTTTGCCTTGATGTGACACTACACGTGTTTTGTTTTTGGGTTGATTTTTTTTTAGCAAAATCCAAATAAAAAAATATATAGACAGATTTATGGGAGTGTGCAAATGTTTGTGCACCCTTCCGAGCAGAATTAGGAAGGTATTAAGTGTATAGTGTTGGGCTTCAGATGTTCGAAGTCGAACAGACAGTGTGTGTTGAGATATCACAAAGCAAAAGGATCAACTTTCAAACTATACATTTCATTTCAGACTTGTTTACGTTGTGGTATTCGTAGATAAACTGGGTAAAATGGAGGTACGTCTTTACAACACGAATATGGAGTTTGCAGAAGAAAGTATTGTTTGTCTTATGACCCACAGCTCTGTCACCGGAACAGTAAAACTGACACCGTGACGCAGTCGCGCACACATCAGAGCAAAAACTTGACCCTTTGTCCTCGTGATTCAGAACGTATGCGCTTGTGGAAAGCAGCTCACTTCCGGCTCCTGTTCTCTTTATTATGAATGAAAAATAAAGCCGTGGTTGCACTTTCTCGCTCCGTGGGCCGTGTTCCGTTATCTGAGACAGCGTGTTTACGGCGTGGAAAGACACGCTGAACGTGTTCAATGCTTATCCTTGACTCTCAAGGCCAGATCCGCTCCAGCGCGTTTATCTGTGAGCTGACACGCCCGTGGCCTCGGCTCGCTCGGGGTATATAAAGAGCGTGAGGGATGCTGGGGTCCAGAGAGACAGAGATACGATTCAGCGATTCAGTGATTCGGTGATTCAGTCAGACAGAAAGAGACACGATGCTACCTGCGACTTTTAAACTGTGTGCCGGCATTTCCTACAGACACACCAGGAACATGACCGGTAAGATCTACTTTACTTTACTTTCAGGTCTGATATCTGTCTGATCTAATATCTGTCTAATCCGATACCATGGTTCTCGATATCTGATGATATCTGATTGCAAAGACAGTAATTAATCCGTAATTAAGCATTCGTTCATTCATTAATCAAAATTACAGCAAATGCACAAAATAAGAAAAACCAAACATATAGTGGCAAGCAAAAGTTTGTGCACCCCTAGAACATGATGACATGGCATTTGGCGCTGATCAAATAACGCATGTTAATGTATTATTCAAATGATATCAGTATGAATGATTAAGTCGAAGACAAAAATCTTTTTTAAATATATTTCGGTCCATTTCGATGTATGTTTTAATTTGTTAAAACAATTTAAACCCCCCCACCCCCCCCTACCCCCCATTCAAATGTAATGTTTCCAGTTGTGCACATCTGTGCAGCTGTTTCTGAGATTAATACATGTACTATATATAAAACAGCATGTACACGGGGCATGCTGTAAAATCCTGCATCAACAATTCGCAGCACCATTCACTCAGTTCGTTCGTAACATTCTGAATCTGAATCATTTGAGTCAATTGATTCCGATTCAGAGTGTGGAAATCAAGTGAGCACTTGATGTTCAGTTCCACACATTCTAAGTACTTTGGAGTTGTCGGCGCTGATCAAAGTTCGGAATCAATCGTGTCAAATCTGAATCGCGGTCACAGTCGACTCAGTAATTCCCAGCACTCTGCATCTGAAACACTTGGCTCTGATTCAGATTCGGAGTGTTGGGAATCACTCGAGCACTCAACGTTGTTCAATTCCACTCAGTTCTGAACCTTGCAGTCGACTCTGGTTAAGATTCAGAGTGCTGGGAGAGAGATGTGTTGAATCTGTTAAAGAGTCGATTCTCAGCAGTGCGAATCTGAATCAGAGTCGACTCTCGAAACTGTATATGACTTGAACAAGTGCAAAAATGAGTGACCAGAAACAAATGTGACTGTAGTGATGGAAAGAACTGTAATTAAACACACACACACACACACACACACACACAGGTATAGTTGATGTCCATGTGATAAAATCTTTGCTGTTTGTTTGCAGGTTTGAGGAAAAACGCCATGATGGCCATCCACCACGAGCTGAGCAAACTGTCCGGCCCCGGACCAAGCATGTGGGTCAGAAACATCCGCCGCAGGAGCTCGCTGCTCTGTGAGATAACACACACACTCACACACACACTCACACACACACACACATCCATCAAAACCATTCTCAAATGCAACTTAGTGCATATTAGGTTGGTGCATATGTGTAAATAAACAACCTCATTGAAAAACCTCCAAGGGTTCTTCAAGGGTTCTCTAACAGTTCTTTGGGTTCTTTGCTGATGTAGGGTTCTCCAGAGAAACTTAGAGATACAAACTAATAATCCGTGAAGATCATTTATTCTAGATCTAGATTTATACTTTTTTTTTTCTTAGAGAGTAGCAATAGAGCTGTATTATTATTGTGTGTCCTTCAGAACAGCGTGTGTGTGTGTGTGTGTGTGGTGTGTGTGTGTGAGAGAGAGAGAGTGTATGTCTAGGTAGGTGTGTGTGAGAGAGAGAGCTCTGATTGGCTGGACTCACTTATCTGTAAAATGATTGCTCATTCTTGGTCATTATGCATCCTTGAAAACTGTGTGTGTGTGTGTGTGTGTGTGTGTGTGTGTGTGTGTGTGTGTGTGTGTGTAGGCAACAGGATCGAGGAGGAGACTCTGAATGAATTTGAGCAGGGTTACGTGCGACAGGGTCAGGAGGCGTTACAGAAGTCCATCAGCATCCTCAGCAACCCAGATGGCTGGCAAACCGAGATCGAGACGGTGTGTGTGTGTGTGTGTGTGTGTGTGTGTGTGTGTGTGTGTGTGAGTGTGTGTGAGTGTGTGTGAGTGTGTGTGTTTGTGAATGTGAGAGAGAGAGAGAGAGAGCATACATGCTTTATGCAAATTTTCTGTTTGTGGTGTCTCCTGTGATTTCTTATCATCTAACTCTCAACATCACTGGACCTAGAGAGTAAAAAAGCCAAAACATCTCAGACGAGCCGTGTTTGGGTTTGAGCTTCAGGTCTAATCACGAGGTCCGATTTGTTTTTCCTCTCACACAGTCGACGGGAGATAAAGTGCTCAGTAAAGTTCTTCCAGACGTCGGCAAGGTCTTCAGGCTAGAGGTGGTTCTGGACCAGCAGCCCGACGAGCTGTATGAAGAGCTGGTGGAGAACATGGAGCGCATGGGCGAGTGGAACCCCAACGTCAAACAAGTCAAGGTGAGAAGAAGAAGTCCATCCGTGCTCCGTGTCCAATCGTTGCTTCGCTAGAGCCACGAGCCTAATCTAGCTAACGAGTAATAGGAGCTAATAGCCTCCAGTTTAGCTGCTTACGAACGCCAGTGCATGCCTAAACCATCAAGCACTCATCTGTCCATCAACCGAATCAAACGAGTTGATTCCCAGCACAATGAATCTGAATCAGAGTCGACTCCGCGCTTCCAAACAGAATCTTTATTTCTTCATTTATATTCATTTAAAGCTACAAAGGTTAATAAAGTTAAAGTCATGGCCTTGTTCTGTAATGAATTAAACGCTGAGCCTGGACATGGCGTCATCTTTTCATAGGATAATAGCTAGCTAGATAATTAAAGCTCTATTCGATCAGTTAAGTACTATGCTAGTTACATCCACGCAAAACAAACTAGCATTACATTGTTTAGCGTTTGCTGGAAAATCATTTATACAAGATGTGAACTGGCTTTGCTAAGTTATTCTGTCATTAGTGAAGTATTTAACTAGTTACATTTAGCGAACTTATTTAAGTTGTATGCTAAGAGTTAGCACCAGCTGTCGTAACAAGTTGGAAAATTATTCCGTACATGATCATTACTATTAACGTTTAGCGTTTACAGGAAGTCGACATAGTGTTTCAGAGCATAGCGGCTGGCTAAATAGCTTAGCAAGTAGCAACCAGCGCTAATCTGGTTAGCTACATGGACTCCATTTATACAACTCGTTACTGTGTGTTAATGCTGTTGGAGATTTTAACTGGAGATCTTGGTGTGTCTCAGATCCTACAGAAGGTCAATCAGGACACTCTGGTGACCCACGAGGTTTCGGGGGAGACCCCGGGGAACGTGGTGGGCCCGAGGGATTTCGTTAGCGTGCGCTGTGCCAAACGCAGGGGCTCCACATGCTTCCTGGCCGGGATGTCGACCCAACATCCCAGCATGCCTGAGCAGAAGGGCTTCGTCCGGTGGGTTTGAAAATCAAAGCACTTTATTCTACAAATGTATGCAGGAAGTGATGTAATATCAGCTAATTTAGCAGTTTGCGTCGACTCCCTCAGAGCGGAGAACGGACCGACATGCATCGTGATGAGGCCCAGCGCAGACGATCCCAACAAGACCAAGTTCACCTGGTTGCTCAGTTTAGACCTGAAGGTAAGTTAGCCAGATGATTTCATATCAGTAAAAAATGTCACAGAAGAATTAGAGACAGGGTTGCACAGTGTTAGAGAGTCTGTGGAGCTTCCGTTTTGACCAATCAGCAACTGTCCATAGGGGAAGCCCCGCCCACATTAGCGCACCAGTACCTTAAGTACCAACTCTCAAGAAGAAACTTCTTGAAAACAATTCATTAAACGATCCAGGGCTCCTGTGTTCTCAAACAGATTCTGTGGTTCATGAAAAGGTTCCTAGATTCCTTAAAAGGTTCCAGGATTGCTGTAAAAGTCCTAAGGTTTTTTAAAAAAATATATAAAATTACAGGCGTCCTGAAAAGATTCTTGTGTTTTTAAAACGTTCTTCAAGAGACTCATGGATGCGGAGAAGGTTTATGGGATCTTAAAAGAGTCCTACAGATGATTCAGATCTTTAATGTGAATTCTTGAAAATCCTTCTGGGTACCTCAAAATGTTCTGGGGTTCCTAAAAGTGTTCCTGAAAAGCTTCCTTCCTTCCTGTAAAAGTACATGTATTCTTAAAAATGTGTTTCCTGGGTTCCTGAAAAGGTTCCTGCGCTCCCAGAAATATCCCTGGGGTTTTTTTTGTGTGAATAAAAAGTTCCTAACTGAGAAGAATTTGGGGTTCAAAGCTCACTTGGATTCCTGGAAAGGTTCCTGTGTTTCTGGGAATTCTTCCCAGGTTCCTGAAAAGGTTCTGAAAAAGTACCCATGTTCTTAAAATTATCCTTGAAAAGGTTCTTTTCCCTAAAAGGCTCAAGCGGTGGAAAGATGTCTAACATGGCGGAATATAAAGGTTTCTGGACTTTTCCAGAAGTCCAGATCGTTTTGGTTGAGTAGTTACACCACACGTCTGAGCTGCGGTGTGAAGTTGACGAGGACGTGTTATAAATCAGGTTTTGGAACTGAGAGTTTAATGGTTTTTTCCCCCCTTCTGTTTTTCAGGGCTGGATTCCCAAAGCGGTGATAAACCGAGTTCTCTCTCAGACCCAGGTGGATTTTGCTAACCATCTCCGAGACAGAATGGCTAACAACAGAGGCACGGAGATGTCGATGGCCTGCTGACATCATACATAAACACGCACACACACACACACACACACACACACCCGGCCAACTCTAATTATGGATAAAACTCCACCCACTCATAACATCACCGATTCTGACATCACAAGTCTAGCGTAAGAGATGATGGCGCCGGAGCGTGTACGCTAACTATGCAACCTGCATATCTGAGTTCATAGCTAATGCATAATGCTCACATACAACACCAGATGTTACAGTTAATCCAAACCCTGCTGTCTTCAGCTGCGAATAAACTGGAAGTCAGACATTCCGATATTTATTTATTTAAGCTTTATTTGGACTAAGTCGAAGACTGCTTCATGTTCTGTAGAATAGCTTGGAACCAACGGTCTCAAATGTCAAGCTATGACGTTAATGTTGCCACCAAGTAAAGGAAGTTTACGCTCCCTAGTTCTTGAAAAACTTCCTGAGTCTCCTGTAAAAAAGGTTCCTGGGTTCCTAGGACCTCATTACTAGATTGTATGGTTCCTGAAAAGGTTCCTTAGACTTCAAAAAGGTTCTAACAAGTAATGGGAGTCTATGGTCACTAGTTTAGCATCGGAACTGTATGATAAAAAAATGTTTGTTATTAAAGACAAGCACTATATGTCACATTAGTATCTTTAAAATGGATATAAATCCATACATCACTGTGGTATAAACTGTATCCATTTTGAATCCAAATCACCACTTGGACTTGTGCAGTGGGCGTGGCTTAAGAAATGAAGGCGGGGCTACCCATTCGAAGTGTTTGGCATGATCATTAATGCCGCAATTCATGTTTTAAAAATGATTCAACCCTTTGATATTATATTTAAAAAAATTTTTTTTTATAAACTCTGCTTCAGGTTCAGTGTGCTGGGAATCGATTGAGTCGACTCGTCAAGCCAGCACTCAAGAGTCGACTCACTTGATTCGCAGTCGATTCTGTTCACGGATAAATGAGTCCGTGATGACGTCGAGCACTTACAGACCGCGTCCTGCAAAATCGGAAGCGGCCCTACGGATACGGGTCGATCGGCTACGTGTAGCGTTACGAAAGGTCGGCGGTGTTCGGAGCCGTCTCGATTCCTTTCAAAGACGCCGTAATATTGTTCACTGAGCATCTTTATACGAAGTTTAGTTTCAGGAACCCTTCTGGATCCAAGCTGTTGTTGTGTTTGTGAGAAACGTTACGTATTTATTGCGCCTGTATGTGACTTCTGTAACTTCTGCTTGTCTGTCAAACTAAATAAATAAACAATAAACCCGTCTCTGTTAGCTCTGTTCGAAATGGATGTCTTTTACAGCGACGAGGACTTCGGAGAGAACGATCCGAGAACAAGCCTACGTCGCTCTTGTTGTCTTTTTAGCTAGCTAGCACGCCAGCGTCTTCGTGTTAGCTAGCATTAGCTTGGTTTGTGCTTGACTGCGATCCCGGAGTGCCGTGTTTGTGAATCGTCGGACTTATCACCCAAGCACAAAGCCCGTCGTCGAGAACCGGCTAACCAATGCTAGCTACGTAGCTAAAGCAACACGCTGTTCTCTGTTTAGGCGCCTGCGCGTGACGCCGTCTCATAAATCTTGGGACGAAACTTTGGCCGTACTACTTTCAGACGTTCGACCAATCCAAGCGCTCGTATGACGTCTTCGACTCGCATCATATTACAGGTTCTAGATTATCCCCCCTCCACACAAAAAATCACACAATCAAATATAAAAGTTTAAGTGTTTACGCAAAAGATATTGAGTGATTGATGCATATATATATATATATACATATATTTTGTCATGTCATTAGCTTCGTAAGGTCGCCTCAGGAACCTTTAAGACCATTACATTTCATTAAACTGCCATTAGAGACAATGAGGAACACATTAAAACGCATCAGGAACATTTATATAACGTTCCTTTGCAGCGATCGCGCGAGCTCAACCGCTAACTTATCAAATAAACGCGTTCATAAGTATGTACTCCAATACCGGAAGTGCTCGACGCGATTAAAAAGAAACTACATTTCCCATGAGGTATTGCGCGTTTACGTCGGAAAAGGGGGAAGGGAAGCTGAGATTGGAGCAGAGAGAGAGAGAGAGAGAGAGAAGAGAGAGAGAGAGAGAGAGAGAGAGAAGAAGGTAAGGATAATACGCTTTATTTCTTTTTCCCCTAGTGTGCAAAGTTAAAGAGGAATGTTTTTGCGTGTGTCATTACTCGAGAATGTGAACTCATGAGGGGGGAACAAGAGTTCTCTCTCAGCGCGGATGCAGAAAGTTAGCCTGTTAGCCAGCTAACCCAAATCCACATTTTGGTTGCCAGCCAGGTATTTAACGCATATTAACGTTCACCCAGTCCTGGAGGTTATAAAGCGCATTAAAAACCCATCCATTAAAGCTGTGCCGAACGCGGGGGATTAACACCGCAAGGCATTTACCTGGCAACGTGCATTATGGGGGAAAAACCTCCCCCCAAAAAACAAAACCCCCAGTGTGTTATTTATATTTAGAATAAAACCTAAAAGCGTGTGTTGGAGATAAAGTCTGATTCTGTTTATTTACACTTCAACTTGTTTATTCTCCTCTTAAATCACGGCGTATACACGGTGTACTGCACGCGCGCGCAGATGTTGTGTTGTTGTGTATCCAGGTGACGTGTTTATTGATGATTGGTTGTTGCTGTGTTTTTTGTTTTGGCGTTTAATGAGTTAATGAGAAGTTTAATCCATTCGATGACGTCACCTGCGAACAATTGCTCAGAAGGGAATAGAGCTGTATCTGCAGTGCATCTGACTGTGGAAGTGACGTGAGGAGCACAGCGGTGAGGAGTGTGAGGGGTTTAATCTGTGTGTGGGGGTGGTGGGGGAGGGGGGTGGAGGAGAGAGATGACGTCATCCCTGGCGAGCACAGCACCGGCGTTATAATGAGCTATAATAATGATGATGTAATGGTTCGAGGCTTATTTTCGACAGCGTGTGGGTTATGAGATGATCCTGGTCAGAGTGGTCTCGTGGATGAGACGTATGTTGATTTGAATCTTTTTTTAATGTGTGTGTGTGTGTGTGTGTGTGTGTGTGATGTAGTAACCCGGAGAGGTGTGGTCTGTATTTGAACTTGCTTGGCTTGATGAATTGATGTTTGGTGGGAGCTGATCGATTGATTGGTTATAGTGGATTTTGGGGGCGGAGACTGTGACTGCAGTGTTGCTTTGTTGAGGACGAGGACGGTGGATTTGATCGGTTACAGAGTGGGATCTTTGATGTGACTGGTTACGCTGGATTTGGGGTGGGGCTTGTGGTGTTGATTTGTCGGGGCAGAAAACTACTGTGGTCTAACTGGTTACAGTGGCACTGGGGGCAGGGAATGTGTTCTTGATTGGCTGTGTTGGATTTGGGGGTGGGACCTGTGGTTCTAACATGATTGGGAACTGTGTTCTGATTGGCTGTGTTGGATTTGGGGGTGGGACCTGTGTTTCTAACTGATTGGTTACTGTGTTCTGATTGGTTGTGTTGGATTTGGGGGTGGGACCTGTGGTTCTAACTGATTGGGAACTGTGTTCTGATTGGTTGTGTTGGATTTGGGGGTGGGACCTGTGGTTGTGATTGGGAACTGTGTTCTGATTGGTTGTATTGGATTTGGGGGTGGGTCCTGTGGTCCTGTGGTTTTAACAGGTTGGGAACTGTGTTCTGATTGGTCTCGGTGGTATTGGCACTAAAGTGGTACATTGTTCCCTCAGTTTGTTTCTAGACTCTGGCGTTCCGGCGACCGACCCTCTGAAGACCGCGTTCCTTCTGAGATATCATGGTCAGTCCGCACCCTGATGGCACGTCGAAAATCCGTCTCGCTCATCACCAGCCGTCCGGGCCTGCGTGACTCCGTACCTCGGCTCATCCAAGGCACGGTCTAGCGAGGACCGCTGACCTGGGATCAGAGAACTGCACCACTGTGTGACTGACCTGCGTCTCCGAGAACTGCTCTGGGACCTGCGGTGGCCCTCTACTGCGTTCCTACATCGCGGCAGCGTCCGAGCGGCAGCATGAGCGAGGACTCGGGATGCGGGACGATGAGAAGACAGTAGCTCAGGACTGGCGCCATGGAAGGAGACGTCGCCGTCGCGGTCCACGCAGAGGTCCGTATGGTAGCTGGGTTATCAGATAGATGGTGATGTTTTACACAGACATTATGGTTCTGTGGATAGAAGTCTCCAGGTACCGCATCATTCTTTTCTTTGATTGGTGGAAATCCGTAGACTTTAGTCACATCACAATCCGGGTTCGTGTGTATCCCCTCCCCCGGGTGTGTTTTTTTTTTCCGTGTAGTGAGAAGGGGTGTGTTTTTTAAATGTGCGTTTCAGAGCTCGAATGGTTTTGCACAGGAATGGAAGCAGAGCGAAGATCTGACCAATGGACACTCCACACACACATTGGTAACACCTCTCTCTCTCTCTCACACACACTCGACAGAAATGATTTGTGTGTGTGTGTGCGTGTGCGTGTGTGTGTGTGTGTGTGTGGTTTCATTTCCAAGCTTTACTGTAGTGATCTTCCACAGATGTGTAACGGCATCAAGGAGAACGGCGGCATCAACGGCAGCTCGTATCTCAAATCAGTCCCGGTGAGTGAGCGGGAGAGAAGAGCATCTCGGATCAAACTGTGTGTGTGTGTGTGTGTGTGTGTGTGTGTGTGTGTTTTCTGTGCTCAGTGTGTGTGATGTGTGTTTTCAGATTTCAGCGCTGAAGCAGAATGGCCTCCTACAGTCACTGGCCGCGGGTGGAGATCAAACGGAAGCGGACGGTAAAAGAAATATATTTATACTGTATAAAAACATGTAAGTATCAAATATTATATGTTTAGTGTGTGTGTGTGTGTGTGTGTGTGTGTGTGTGTGTGTGTGTGTGTGTAGAGGTGGACTCGGAGCTGGAGCGTGCGCAGCAGGAATGGGACGCCCTCGAGAGCATCCAACCAGGTGAGACCGGTTGCCACACCTCGTCTCCGCGGTAACCCCACACGGATGCGGGCCGCGCTACGTCACCGTGGAAACGAGACAACATTACATCATCGCGCCGAGCTGAGCCTCGTGATTTAGTTCTCCTCTGTTGTGGAATAAATCTGATTTCACTTTTTAAAAATTAAATATTTAATTGTAGCTCGGCTACTTCCTGGTTGTTGTTGCCGTAGAAACAGGAGAGGACGTGTGTGTGTACAGTATACGTGTCATTTGGTGAATATTTACTAGTTAGAGGAAGTTTATGAAGCTTTCCTTTATAATAAGCATGTCCTTTTAAAGATGTTAAATCAGCCCCGCCTCCTTTCTGGAACAGAGCGTCACGTGTCCAGAAATCTCCGCCCCCTTTTTCCCTTCAAAGGGCACGAGGAATTGAGGCTGTAATACAAATAGATCGAACCATTGTGGAATAACCGCGAATACAAGATGGTGGGTCCGAGCTATGTTTCCGTGGCGATGCACACCAAGCGCTGCGTCTGATCAGCAAGTTGAGTTAAGGGCTGATGTCATTTCCTGTGCAGTTCCTGTGGAAGATCTCACTCCGTCGGCTCTGATTTCTTTCAACGAAGCGCTGCAACACTTTCAGACCGCAGACCTCGGCGACCTGCTGGTGAGAACGTGTGTGTGTGTGTGTGTGTGTGTGTGTGTGCGTGTGTGCGCGTGCGCGTGCGTGTGTGTGATTTTATTTATTTATATATGTGTATGTGTGTAATGTATGCATGATCTCTCTGTGCATTATTTCCAGAGGAACATACAGCCGACGGTTCGCCGGACGGGATTGGCCGTGGTCACACACTTCCTGTTTGGACCGCCCCGCCTACACAGGGAGCTGATGGAGGAGCGAGACCTGGTGTTCGCCATCGCGCAGTGTGAGTTTACAGCGGAGCTCAAACCGGCTTCCGCTCTGACGGCGGTTATTTCCCCTGAACGCCACGCCCCGGAGTGTTTCACGCCTCTGATACCGCAGCACTTCTATATTTATTAAAGAACGGCGCGTTTTTATCCGTTTATAGTCGTGTTTAAAAGTCGAGAACGCAGTTACAGCTTCACAAAGTGCTGACACTGGAGACTCCTTCTCCCACAAACGTTACAGAAACACTTTCTCCTTAAATTAGAACTTCGGCACATCAATATCACATGCTTTAGTTATTTATTTATTTATTTATTTATTTAGACTTGCGTTAGGCGAGAGCATAGGACAATAAGTGTGTGTGTGTGTGTGTGTGTGTGTGTGTGTGTGTGTAGGCTCTCTGGATAACACACAGCCGGTGCACATGCGCGTGCTGCAGACAATCTACCGCAAACTGACCTGTGCGAAAGCGGACTGCCCGCGGTACGGGCCGCACTGGGAGAACATCGGCTTCCAGGGTATGAAGGAGATGAGGAGGCGGAGCAAACTGTGTCGAGGGGGCGGGGCAAAGAGTGACCGTTTGATGAGTCAAATATTTATATAAAAGAGCTTTGATCGCCGTTCTCTTGACGTGTGTGTGTGTGTGTGTGTGTGTGTGTGTGTGTGTGTGTGTGTGCGACGCAGGTACAGATCCTGCTACAGATCTGAGAGGAACTGGGTTTCTGGCCCTGATGCACACACTTTATCTGGTCATGGACCCGGAGACGCTACCGCTCGCTAGGGACCTCTACAAACTGTCTCAGCATCCAGTACAGGTAACACACACACACGCGCACACACACACACACACACACACACACACACACACGTGTCACTGTACCGTTCCTTTAACACCCAGAGCTCTGTGGCGTTCTAATGTAACGCTCCTCTTTTCCAGAATTTTCCGTTCAGCGTGATGTCCATCAATCTGACCCGCATCGTCCTGCACGCGCTCAGGGAGGAGGTTCTGACCAAGTGAGTGTGTGTACACACACACACACACACACGCACGCACACACACACACACAAACACACACACACAAAAGCCTAAACTGTATTTATTTGTAGAGTTAATGTTCTTTTTATTTGGTTAGTATTTGTATCACTTTAAACATCTTTAATCTATTTTATTTCAAAGCATTTATTTATTTATTTATTTATTTATTTATTTGTTTGATAAAGATGTAGCCATTAGCTTAAATGTCTATTTCCCTTTGATGGGCTTTAAGGTTTGTGAATATTTGAGACGGGTTTAGTTAGCTTTATATTTTAATAATCATTTCTATATTTGTAAACGTCTGGTGTGTTCATTCATTGGCATCAGTCTTCAGTTTCTCAGTGCGTACGTGTGCGTATTTATTTCTGACGCTGTTCGTGGTGGTGTGGTGTTGCCGTGGTAACAACCGTTGCTTGGTAACGTCACTCAGGGAGTGTAACCGTCGGCAGCAGGTGGTGGGGGTGCTGAACGAGTTCTACGTGGCGACGGTTCTGCACCTGTATGAGGTGTGGAGGAGTCAGAGGAAGACCATCTCCGACTCGGGATACGTCCTCAAAGGTCAGAGGTCACCAAAACTATTCATCAGCTATTCACTATACTTTATCAGCGTTTTATAACCTTTTTATATTAAAATGTAGAGTGTGTGTGTGTGTGTGTGTGTGTGTGTTCTCCAGACGTGGAGGTCTACGCTAAGAAGAACCCGAAGCAGCTCCTCAAACACCTGCACTGTTACCTGCAGGAGAGGCGCTCCGGGATTGGCCACCGCACGTCACCTGACCCGCTCTCACACAGCAACCGTTCCCTCGGCGACAGGGTGTCTCTCACGCACAGCCACGGAGGGAAGGAGGGGAAGATGAACTTCACCGGAGTGTGTGAACTTCCACCTGAGATGGAGGGAGAGGCCAGACTTATCTGAGAGACAGACTGAGAGAGAGAGATAGGGTGAGAGAGAGAGAGAGATACAGACCGAGAGAGAGAGAGAGAGAGAGAGAGATACAGACCGAGAGAGAGAAAGAGATACAGACCGAGAGAGAGAGAGAGAGAGAGAGATACAGACTGAGAGAGAGAGAGAGAGAGAGAGAGAGAGAGAGACAGAGCGAGAGAGAGAGAGAGAGAGAGAGAAAGAGAGACAGACCGAGAGAGAGAGAGAGATACAGACTGAGAGAGAGAGAAGAGATACAGACCGAGAGAGAGAGAGAGAGAGAGAGAGAGATACAGACTGAGAGAGAGAGAGAGGTGAGAGAGAGAGAGATACAGACTGAGAGAGAGAGAGAGGGTGAGAGAGAAAGAGATACAGACCGAGAGAGAGAGAAGAGATACAGACCGAGAGAGAGAGAGAGAGAGAGACAGACTGAGAGAGAGAGAGAGAGAGAGAGAGAGAGAGATACAGACCGAGAGAGAGAAAGAGATACAGACCGAGAGAGAGAGAGAGAGAGAGAGATACAGACTGAGAGAGAGAGAGAGGGTGAGAGAGAGAGAGATACAGACCGAGAGAGAGAGAGAGAGAGAGAGAAAGAGATACAGACCGAGAGAGAGAGAGAGATACAGACTGAGAGAGACAGACGGAAACACAGAGAGAGAGAGAGAGACAGACAGAGAGAGGGTGAGAGAGACAGACAGGAGGGAGAGAGACAGACAGGAGGGAGAGAGAGAGAGAGAGAGAGATACAGACTGAGAGAGATACAGACCGAGAGAGAGAGAGAGATACAGAGAGAGAGATACAGACTGAGAGAGTGAGAGAGACAGACGGAAACACAGAGAGAGAGAGAGACAGACAGAGAGAGGGTGAGAGAGACAGACAGAGAGAGGGTGAGAGAGAGACAGACAGGAGGGAGAGAGACAGACAGGAGGGAGAGAGACAGCTACTGCACTTGATCTTATCCAAAAGCAACATGAAATGAAACAAAACTCCGAGACGGAAAGTAAACGAGTAAAGTTCTTCACCAGACTGTAGAGAATGTACGATTTGCACAATCCTCATCTTCATACCCGACCCCCCGACCCACCGACCCCCCCCCACCCCCGCTGTGGCTGTGTGATTTGAGACGTGATGTTTTATATCGGGAGGAGGAACACACCGCACAGGCCACGCCCACAAGCGAGAACCCACTCGAACGCCTGCTCGTGTCCACGCATGTCCTAGATCTACAAAAACAACGAAAAAAAACAACCCCTCCCGCAGAGGAGCGGAGATCAGACAGGAAGCGCTGAAGTCTGATGTCGATGTCCGTCTGTTTGCCGACGCCAAAACGCCGTTTGTCCCGTAGTCGAGATTCCGGGCCGGTTCCTGTTCCTCCTTCCGCGCGTGTTGTTAGCATGGCAGGCAGCACTAGCGCTGTAGCATCTGACGCGTAACGTTTTTAAACACCCCGTTTCATTCATCTCGGCTCTCCGTCTGCTCCAGTCGCGTTCCGATACGTCGCCGTGTGACACGTTGCGATATTTAACGCACCTCTACACTACTCGCCTGCGGTCCGTCTCCTTCAGAACCCCGTCTCACACCGCCGCTCGTCCGCTCGGTTCGATCTTTTCTTTTCTTTACTCAGGGTTTACCACGCCGTCGCGATCGCGTCCAATACTGCAGCGTAGCGTTTAACCGATTATCAGCACACTGTCTAACCAACGCGCTTTAGACAACACGCGTGTGTGTGTGTGTGTGTGTTTATAAAAGACAGATGATTTGAGATGGTTGTATATTATGATGTAACACTTTATCAGAAGCCGGTGTTCATTCGGACTTCGTGACGAACTCGTAAGCAGCGAATAACGTTTGGAGCGTCGGGAGCGGCGCACGACGACATCAGAGCGTTTCAATTCTAAATACTGTATTAATAATAAACACTATGATGGGGGGGGCGTTTTATTTTAAACACCATGTCAATTCTTAATCTTTATTGTTTATTTAAATGACACGAGGCCGTGTAGGATCAAAAAACACATCTATAATAGAATAGATAGAATAGATATATATATATATATATAATGTGCTGCTGTTGTTCTATAAAACATTTGTTTTTCTTTTTTCCCTTTTTATTTATTTATTTTGTTTGTTTTGGGAACATTTTAAGGTTTTCTCTCAAAACCCCAAATCAAACCACGACCTCAGAGTGCCATTATTATTATTATTATTATTATTATTATTATTATTATTATTATTATTATTATTTTATTATTATTATTATTATTTTATTATTATTATTATTTTATTATTTTATTATTATTATTTTATTATTATTATTATTTTATTTTTATTATTATTATTTTATTTTTATTATTATTATTTATTATTATTTTTTTATTTTTATTATTTTATTATTATTATTATTATTTTATTATTATTATTATTATTATTTTATTATTATTATTATTATTTTATTATTATTATTATTATTGAAACAGAGCCGCGTTTCTTGACCTTTTCTTTTTGTTTTCTTTACACGGAAGCGTCCTGTTCGGCGTGCTCCTGCGCTAGAAGACCGTATATACGCGATCTTTAACGGCGTGTTTGATGTTTCACGTCACGTGCGGTTCGTTACACGTTACGTTAGCGTCGATGTTGCCGTAGTAACACCGGTTACGGTCCGAATCCGGAGGCTTAAACGGAATAAATACTTCTTGTAGCGATCGAGACGAGAGTGGACGAAGCGGGCTCCGTAAGACGCTCGTGAGCGCGGTTTGACCTCTGACCTGGATCAGGATCCTGTCGGGTATTCAGCGTCTACCGTACGCACGCGGTCTGAAGTGGTGGCGTGGCTTCGTGCACGCAGCGGCTCGGTGTGACTCGTGGGTGCGGTTCTGCCGTGTTATTCAGTGCTTATGTGCGCGTTATGAAGTCGTTCTGGACCGTGATCCGTCCAGGCTGTGAATAAAGTGTTGGTGTGTGGTCTGTAGAGATGAAGACGAATACAGGTGGGGTTTTTGTTGTTGTTGTTGTTGTTTTTTTAAATGTAAAGCAAAACATTATTTAATGTTTAAGACACGATGATGGAAGTCAATCAGCGTTTTTAATCACAGTTTATGAATTTTATTTTAAATCCATGACATTCCTTTCCACTGTGCGTGTGTGTGTGTGTGTGTGTGTGTGTGTGTGTGTGTACTGACAGTATTGTGAATATCGTGACGTATCGTGTAACTGATAATCATCACAGGTCCAGGGTCGAAGTTCTAACACATTGCTGTTTTTATTTCAGCTTCTGAAAGCATCCATTTCTCTCACACACACACACACACACACACACACACGTGTAAATCCAGCAGTCGGAATCGTTTGCACTCGGTGTGAAAGGCGGTTTATTTGAATGTGTGATTGATTGTAGAAGCTCTATTTTCTGAAGCGAGTCTGTATGCGATGTCCAGTGACGTGTTGCACAGCGTAATAAACACGCGCAGAACTGAAGACCAAAAAAAAAAGAACGTTCGCGTCTCTGTCTCTCTTTCTTTCCTCTGTTCCTAAAAGTTATACATTAGTTTTAGTGAAACGCTCCGAACTCCACAGAAATTCGAATGGTTTCCACTACAACTACCGTTACAAACCATTAGCTAAGCATTAAAACTATTGCTATTATTAGTTTTAGTAGTTTACCTAACGCATATTAATACATGCATACTAAACTAATGTATCTAATAAACTGCTCAGTCAGTATTCAGGCCATAAATCCATCTATAGTGACGTCATTAATGTTCATGTCCAGTGCTTTTCTAGTGTCTCCACTGGGGAGAAAAACAAAAAAACTGTAATATATGCCCTTCACCACTAGGGGGCGATCTGTAACTAATCTGCTGCTCCTAGTTAGTGTTAGTGTACTAGTAATTCCAATCCCGGCTCTCTTAAGTGAATCCGATCATTTGACTCAGATGAACTGATTCAGATTCGACTCTTTCGGCTCCCCAAAGGGCTCAGTGTGTTGGGTTTATTTTTTATAAACATGATTATATTATTTTCCTCTTTGCCTGTCTGTAGTGTTCCTCAGACGCTTGAGGGACGAGATATTTCCAGACGGAAGACGATATGCACGGTGTGGTCTACAGAGATGGGCGCGTCTCTTCATGCTGTACGCATGTGCATCACATCAGGAACGCCTATCTGTAATACAGTGCTTACGACATGTTTATAAACACAGATAAACCCTAACGAGTCAGTTGTATACTGACAGGAGTGTGTGTGTGTGTGTGTGTGTGTTGTAGTGGAGATGAAATGTCCCCATAAGGATAGGAATATCTGATCATTTTGACCTCGTTGGGAAGGAAGGAAAAGTTGCTTTTATATAAAAACTGCACCCAAAAAATTAAAAGAAACTAAAAGAATAGAGCACGGCGTTAATTAGCTCCATTAATAATGACGTTCGGTGAAGGTTAAGGAACGTGTGTGTGTGTGTGTGTGTGTGAGAGAGAGAGAGAGACAATTTCTACAAGCACACACTTTAATTCTTTGGCTCAGACAAACTTACAAATGCAAACCTGCTGCTGACACACACACACACATACACACACACACACAGAGGCTAATGCACCTCCTGATCAATCATCCTCACCGTCTTCTTCATAAACCATGAAGATAATAATAACACCGTACTGTAGATCTCTCAGGCGTTATTCAACTGGATGAAATGAATTACCAACAAACACACGGTTCTAATCAATTCCGAATGCACGCTGTTCCATTACACACCAGCGCTTAAAGAGTGAAGGCGTCACATGTTCTTCCCTCTTTTTCCTTTTCCAAGTTTCGGAATCTCTGAATAAATCCGGATTGAACTGGAATTTGTTGCAGGAGTCTTTTGTTGCATCTGGCCTGCAGGATCCCGTGGAAGACGAAAGAAAGATCCAGGAGTGTGTACAGTGTGTAGAGTACAGTGTGCGTACAGAGTGTAGAGAGAGTGTGTGTAGTGTGTAGATTGTGTAGAGTGTGTACAGAGTGTGTGAAGAATGTGTACAGAGTGTGTACAGAGTGTGTGTACAGGGTGTGTGAAGAATGTGTACAGAGTGTGTGTACAGAGTGTGTGAAGAATGTGTACAAAGTGTGTGTACAGAGTGTGTGTAGAATGTGTACAGAATGTTTACAGAATGTGTGTACAGTGTACAGAGTGTACAGAGTGTGTGAAGAATGTGTACAGAGTGTGTACAGAGTGTGTGTACAGGGTGTGTGAAGAATGTGTACAGAGTGTGTGTACAGAGTGTGTACAGAGTGTGTACAGAGTGTGTGTACAGAGTGTGTGTACAGGGTGTGTGAAGAATGTGTACAGAGTGTGTGTACAGAGTGTGTACAGAGTGTGTACAGAGTGTGTGTAGAATGTGTACAGAATGTGTGTACAGAGTGTGTACAGAGTGTGTGAAGAATGTGTACAAAGTGTGTATACAGAGTGTGTGTACAGAGTGTGTGTACAGAGTGTGTGTACAGTGTGTGTACAGAGTGTGTGTAGAATGTGTACAGAGTGTGTACACAGAGTGTGTACAGAGTGTGTGAAGAATGTGTACAAAGTGTGTATACAGAGTGTGTGTACAGAGTGTGTGTACAGAGTGTGTGTACAGTGTGTGTACAGAGTGTGTGTAGAATGTGTACAGAATGTGTGTACAGAGTGTGTGTACAGAGTGTGTGTACAGAGTGTGTGTAGAATGTGTACAGAGTGTGTGTACAGAGTGTGTGTACAGAGTGTGTATACAGAGTATGTGTACAGAGTGTGTGTACAGAGTGTGTGTACAGAGTGTGTGAAGAATGTGTACAAAGTGTGTATAGAGAGTGTGTACAGAGTGTGTGTACAGAGTGTGTACAGAGTGTGTGTACAGAGTGTGTGAAGAATGTGTACAAAGTGTGTATACAGAGTGTGTGTACAGAGTGTGTGTACAGAGTGTGTGTACAGAGTGTGTATACAGAGTGTGTGTACAGAGTGTGTGTACAGAGTGTGTGTACAGAGTGTGTGAAGAATGTGTACAAAGTGTGTATAGAGAGTGTGTACAGAGTGTGTGTACAGAGTGTGTGTACAGAGTGTGTATACAGAGTGTGTGTACAGAGTGTGTGTACAGAGAGTGTGTGTACAGAGAGTGTGTGTACAGAGAGTGTGTGTACAGAGAGTGTGTGTACAGAGAGTGTGTGTACAGAGAGTGTGTGTACAGAGTGTGTGAAGAATGTGTACAAAGTGTGTGTACAGAGTGTGTGTACAGAGTGTGTGTACAGAGAGTGTGTGTACAGAGAGTGTGTGTACAGAGAGTGTGTGTACAGAGAGTGTGTGTACAGAGTGTGTGAAGAATGTGTACAAAGTGTGTATACAGAGTGTGTGTACAGAGTGTGTGTACAGAGTGTGTGTACAGAGTGTGTATACAGAGTGTGTGTACAGAGTGTGTGTACAGAGTGTGTGTACAGAGTGTGTGAAGAATGTGTACAAAGTGTGTATACAGAGTGTGTGTACAGAGTGTGTGTACAGTGTACAGAGTGTGTGAAGAATGTGTACAGAGTGTGTACAGAGTGTGTGTACAGAGTGTGTGAAGAATGTGTACAAAGTGTGTATACAGAGTGTGTACAGAGTGTGTGTACAGAGTGTGTGTAGAATGTGTACAGAGTGTGTGTACAGAGTGTGTGTAGAATGTGTACAGAATGTGTGTACAGAGTGTGTACAGAGTGTGTGTAGAATGTGTACAGAATGTGTGTACAGAGTGTGTGTACAGAGTGTGTACAGAGTGTGTGTAGAATGTGTACAGAGTGTGTACACAGAGTGTGTACAGAGTGTGTGAAGAATGTGTACAAAGTGTGTATACAGAGTGTGTATACAGAGTGTGTGTACAGAGTGTGTGTACAGTGTGTGTACAGAGTGTGTACAGAGTGTGTGTACAGAGTGTGTGTAGAATGTGTACAGAGTGTGTGTACAGAGTGTGTGTACAGAGTGTGTACAGAGTGTGTGTAGAATGTGTACAGAGTGTGTACACAGAGTGTGTACAGAGTGTGTGTACAGAGTGTGTGAAGAATGTGTACAAAGTGTGTATACAGAGTGTGTATACAGAGTGTGTGTACAGAGTGTGTGTACAGTGTGTGTACAGTGTGTGTACAGAGTGTGTACAGAGTGTGTGTAGAATGTGTACAGAGTGTGTGTACAGAGTGTGTGTACAGAGTGTGTACAGAGTGTGTACAGAGTGTGTGTAGAATGTGTACAGAGTATGTGTACAGAGTGTGTGTACAGAGTGTGTGTACAGAGTGTGTGAAGAATGTGTACAAAGTGTGTATAGAGAGTGTGTACAGAGTGTGTGTACAGAGTGTGTGAAGAATGTGTACAAAGTGTGTATACAGAGTGTGTACAGAGTGTGTGTACAGAGTGTGTGTAGAGTGTGTACAGAGTATGTGTACAGAGTGTGTGTACAGAGTGTGTGTACAGAGTGTGTGTAGAATGTGTACAGAATGTGTGTACAGTGTACAGAGTGTGTGAAGAATGTGTACAGAGTGTGTACAGAGTGTGTGTACAGGGTGTGTGAAGAATGTGTACAGAGTGTGTGTACAGAGTGTGTGTAGAATGTGTACAGAATGTGTGTACAGAGTGTGTACAGAGTGTGTGTAGAATGTGTACAGAATGTGTGTACAGAGTGTGTGTACAGAGTGTGTACAGAGTGTGTGTAGAATGTGTACAGAGTGTGTACACAGAGTGTGTACAGAGTGTGTGTACAGAGTGTTTGAATGATGTTACAAAGTGTGTATACAGAGTGTGTATACAGAGTGTGTGTACAGTATGTGTACAGTTATTGTGTACAGTGTGTGTACAGAGTGTGTACATAGTGTGTGTAGAATGTGTACAGAGTGTTTGTACAGAGTGTGTGTACAGAGTGTGTATGATACAGATTATGTTGTTGTTACAGAGTGTGTGTACAGAGTGTGTACAGAGTGTGTACAGAGTGTGTACAGAGTGTGTGTAGAATGTGTACAGAGTGTGTGTACAGAGTGTGTGTACAGAGTGTGTACAGTGTGTGTACAGAGTGTGTACAGAGTGTGTGTAGAATGTGTACAGAGTGTGTGTACAGAGTGTGTGTACAGAGTGTGTGTAGAATGTGTACAGAGTGTGTGTACAGAGTATGTGTACAGAGTGTGTGTACAGAGTGTGTGTACAGAGTGTGTGTACAGAGTGTGTGAAGAATGTGTACAAAGTGTGTATAGAGAGTGTGTACAGAGTGTGTGTACAGAGTGTGTGAAGAATGTGTACAAAGTGTGTATAGAGAGTGTGTATAGAGTGTGTGTACAGAGTGTGTGTACAGAGTGTGTATACAGAGTGTGTGTACAGAGTGTGTGTACAGAATGTGTGTACAGAGTGTGTGTACAGAGTATGTGTACAGAGTGTGTGTACAGAGTGTGTGTACAGAGTGTGTGAAGAATGTGTACAAAGTGTGTATAGAGAGTGTGTACAGAGTGTGTGTACAGAGTGTGTGTACAGAGTGTGTATACAGAGTATGTGTACAGAGTGTGTGTACAGAGTGTGTGTACAGAGTGTGTGAAGAATGTGTACAAAGTGTGTATAGAGAGTGTGTATAGAGTGTGTGTACAGAGTATGTGTACAGAGTGTGTGTACAGAGTGTGTATACAGAGTGTGTGTACAGAGTGTGTGTACAGAATGTGTGTACAGAGTGTGTGAAGAATGTGTACAAAGTGTGTATACAGAGTGTGTGTACAGAGTGTGTGTACAGAGTGTGTGTACAGAGTGTGTGTACAGAGAGTGTGTGTACAGAGTGTGTATACAGAGTGTGTACAGAGTGTGTGAAGAATGTGTACAAAGTGTGTATACAGAGTGTGTGTACAGAGAGTGTGTACAGAGTGTGTATACAGAGTGTGTGTACAGAGTGTGTATACAGAGTGTGTATACAGAGTGTGTGTACAGAGTGTGTGTACAGAGTGTGTATACAGAGTGTGTATACAGAGTGTGTATACAGAGTGTGTACAGAGTGTGTGTACAGAGTGTGTACAGAGTGTGTGTAGAATGTGTACAGAGTGTGTGTACAGAGTGTGTACAGAGTGTGTGTAGAATGTGTACAGAGTGTGTGTACAGAGTGTGTGTACAGAGTGTGTGTACAGAGTGTGTGTACAGAGTGTACAAAGTGTGTATACAGAGTGTGTGTACAGAGTGTGTGTACAGAGTGTGTGTACAGAGTGTGTACAGAGTGTGTGTACAGAGTGTACAAAGTGTGTATACAAAGTGTGTGTACAGAGTGTGTGTACAGAGTGTGTGAAGAATGTGTACAAAGTGTGTGTACAGAGTGTGTGTACAGAGTGTGTGTACAGAGTGTGTGTACAGAGTGTGTGAAGAATGTGTACAGAGTGTGTGTACAGAGTGTGTGTACAGAGTGTGTGTACAGAGTGTGTGAAGAATGTGTACAGAGTGTGTGTACAGAGTGTGTGTACAGAGTGTGTGTACAGTGTGTGTACAGAGTGTGTACAGAGTGTGTGTACAGAGTGTGTGTACAAAGTATGTGTAGAATGTGTACAGAGTGTGTGTGTAGAGTGTGTAGAGTGTGTGTACAGTATGTGTACAGAGTGTGTGTAGAATGTGTACAGAGTGTGTACAGAGTGTGTACAGAGTGTGTGTAGAATGTGTGTAGAGTGTGTACAGAGTGTGTGTACAGAGTGTGTGTGTAGAGTGTGTAGAGTGTGTACAGAGTGTGTGTACAGAGTGTGTGTGTAGAGTGTGTAGAGTGTGTGTACAGCAGCCAGCGGTTGTACTAGACTAGAGTAAGCGTAGAGATGTCTCTTTTCTGGGACATGACGAGAGTAACACAAGGACGGCTCCAGACGTAGACGATCACCAACAGGAGACGTGTCTGGAGTCTAACGTCTGCCTCTTTAGTTTCACTAACAGTGAGAGAGGTTTATATCCTCTGGTTTATATTCCTCACGGTACACAATACTAATCAAACGTCAACTTCGTTCCTGTCCAGAGTTCTAATGAACATCCCCGGCTTCACGTTTTAGGCCACGCCCCTTCCCTGAGTCTGATGCTTTTTGTCCATGGTCCCAGTCCCATGCTTTCATGTCTCGATCGCTCCGAAACCTCCGTGTCAAGGCGGGAGAGGGTGCGAATGTAATGTTCTAATGCACGGTGAGTTTAGCATCTTTTATTTTCTCTCGTTGTGACAGACCTGATGTGTGTAGTGCAGCAGGCGGTGGGATTCGGAGCGACTAGCATGAACTATAAATCATTTACAAAATCGTTCAAACGCCGCAATATTCTCGCGATTTGTCGAAAGGTTTTCCGCACGTTTGCGCCGAAGGCGTCTTCGATTCACGTGCGTCGATCTCTCTCCACGTAGCTAGCCCTTCAGCTCCAATATTTACAGGAATGCGCGTGGGTGGAGAAAACACCACAGACGACCTGATCTGGAATGTTTAGTGATTCAAAACAGACGAATGAAACACTCGGATAGATCCGCGTCCAGACGACGGTCCGTCTGGTGGGGGGGGGGTAAAGACTTTGCTCTCGGGTCCAACTGTGGAAGAACAGAGCTTTAATCGCTAATGCTTAACCAGCGTCTTATTTTACTTACTAGTTGCTTTTCCGCTAGCGTTACAGAGGCACAAACACTGGGCCTGGACTGAGTTCTCTGATCCTGTGTGTGTGTGTGTGTGTGTATGTGTGTATATGTGTATATGTGTGTGTGTGTGTGTGTGTGTGTGTGTGTGATGTGGTATTTTATATATGCGTAATTAACTGAATGAGAATTTATAGCAAGCGGAGTCTCGTTAATCCCAGCAGCACGGCTATACGAGATGTTTCAACAGATCCCATGGCGTGTCTCGTTTCCAGCACGTCTCGCTGTCTCGCGTGAAGAAGACCTCTTCGTCTTTAAACTGTCTGCCACAGACCTCTTTCACTAAAACAGCTTTTCTTTGTTTTTTGGTGTAACGCCGATGACCGGTGCTGGGTTTGTTGATGTCTCGCTCTCCAGAGCCTAGTTTAGAAGGTCTTCATCATAAAGATGTCTGTCCTCGAGGAGATCTCCGAACGTCTGGCCACGAAAGTTCGACACGACTCTCCAGCTTAAGCACTTCTCCAGACGTGGGATTCCCAAACTGCTGCTACGGCCAAACGTTATTTGGTTTGATTTACGAAATCTCAGGTGCTACTGTAAAAGTCTGGACCGGAGACGGGACCTGCGGCGTCTCCACTATCGTAGAATGCTGGTGGGGGTGGGATGGGGAAGACGCTGCGCCGGAGAGCGGTTTAGTTTAGCAACTGGCTGCTTTAGTTTCTTGGGAGAACGTCCAGCCAAGGACTTATGACAAATAATCGGGCCTAGTGCAGAACCCTGGGATCTCCTGGAGAAAATTCTAGCAC
>CM022780.1:1565231-1600231 GCA_012411365.1 Ameiurus melas
CTCTTTCTCACTCTTTGTGTGTCTCTCCCTGTCTCTATTACACACACTCTGTCTCTTTCTGTCTCACTCTCTCACTCTCTTTCTGTGTGTCGCTCTCTCTGTCTCTCTTTCTCTGTGTGTCTCTCTCTCTTTCTCACTCTCTTTCTGTGTGTGTCTCTCCCTGTCTCTCTATTACACGCACACTGTCTCTCTTTTTTTCATCTCTCTCGCTCTTTCTGTGCGTGTCTCTCTCTGTCTCTCTTTCTGTCATTGTCTCTCTTAATGCTTCTTTTATTCTCCCTTTCTCTTTCTTTTTTGATCTCTTTCTCACTCTCTCTTTCTGTGTGTCTCTCTCTCTGTCTCTCTCTCTCCCTGTCTCTCTATTACACACACTCTGTCTCTTTCTGTCTCACTCTCTCGCTCTCTTTCTGTGTGTCTCTCTCTCTGTGTCTCGTTCTTTCTCTGTGAGTCTCTCTCTCTTTCTCACTCTCTCTTTCTCTCTCTCTCTTTCTGTGTGTGTGTCTCTCCCTGTCTCTCTATTACACACACTGTCTCTCTTTCTTTTTAATCTCTCTCGTTCTCTTTCTGTGTGTCTCTCTCTGTCTCTCGTTCTCTCTGTGTGTCTCTCTGTCTCGCTCTCTCTTTCTGCCATTGTCTCTCTCTTAATGCTTCTTTTATTCTCCCTTTCTCTTTCTTTCTTGATCTCTCTCTCTCTGTCTCTCTTTTCCTCCATCTCTGTCTCTCCCTCTACATGCTTCTATTATTCTCCCTCTTTCTTCCTCTTTTTTCATCTCTCTCTCTCTAACTCTAATTTTTTTCTCTTTGTCTAACTGTCTTACTTTCATTTTTCCTATCATGGCCCAATGTCCTCTGTTTCTCTCCCTGTCTCTCTTTCTCTCTTTCTTTCTCTCTCTGCATGCTTATTTTATTCTCCCGTTCTCTTTCTCTTTTTTCATCTTTTTCCCCCTCGTTTTCTTCCCCTCTCTCTTCATCTTTGTTTGTCTGTCTCTTTCTCTCCCATTTTTCCTGTCATGATCTCTCTCTCGCTCTCTGACATCACACCAGACTCTCCTCCCTCTGCCTCTCTCTCTCCCCCTCTCTGTCCCTCTCTTCCCTACATCCCCTCTCACTCACTCCCCTCTCTCTCGACGTCCTCGGTGGAGAGCAGTGTATGTACAGCAGTGTGTGTGTGTGTGTGTGTGTATCAGTGAGGAGCACCATGCCGACACACACAGCCCGGGCCATTCTCTCTCTCATCGCCGTGTTCCTTCTGCTGGACACCAACAAAGTCCGAGGATCCGTAATCGGAGAAAAACGGAGGGATGAGGAGGAGAGGAACAACGACACCGCAACAGGTACTGATGAATATTAACTCCTTATCTGTTCATCGGAAAGTGCCGTGTTTATATAACCGCTGTGAATTATTCCGAAAATAAACCTGAATGAGTAATACGAGTCCGAACGCACCAAGTCCTGGGACGTTATGGGGTTAAAGAGAAGATTGAGGTGAAGATAAATGGCGACCACACGCAAGTAGTGAAAGTTCTGAACCTGAGTTTGAACCTGGGAATAATCACCAAAATAACACAGATGTTCATTACACTGTTTCCTGAAAGAAGCTCGAATGAAGCGGCTCCATGAAGGAGTCACCTGGTCTGGTCCTCTCAAACCTTCTCCGTTCGTATACCGTTCTCCGAAGTCACACCGCCGCGACTGCGCCAGACAAGTACTCCGAACCAGACAAAAACCTGCCCGATGAACGCCAGCCGGTCTGATCACGACGAGACGCGAGAACTCGGACGAGCAGTGCACTTCCAAAACTGGGAGAAAGCTTCGTCCAGGTGATCCGAACCAATCGAAATCAAGAACCCGGTCGTGAAGGAAGCACGTGCTAGCCTTCGTCTCTCGGGATTAGTAGCTGACGTATGATGTGTGAGAGCTAGCCGGTGGGAGGGAATCGATAAACGAGCAAATTAGGAGAAAACTGGGTAGGAAAAGGACGGAATAAATAAATAAACGAATGCATACACACGTACACAACGCGACACCGGGGTCAGGGTGCGTTCTCACTTTTATTCAGAATAAATAAATAAATAAACAGTTGTTGAATTACTACATTACCTTAAACGGCACAATACCAGGACCGTCTGTAAAATATATCAATATATAAACATAAATTTTATAGCTACGCGTCTGCAAAGACAATAGCAACAGATTTGTTTGTTTGTTTATGTATTAACGATTTATTTAGTTTGTCCAGTTAAACATGTTGGAGGTTAATAGGGGGCCATGCACTTTTTTTCTGAAACCCTTGACCGTGTAATTAAAGCTCTTTCATTTAGTTACGTTTTGGAATTCATGATAGCGGTTGGTACGTTCGCCTCACACCTACAGGGTCGGGGGTTTGATTCGCACCACGGCCCTGTGTGTGTGTGTGGAGTTCGCTTGTTCTCCCCGTGCTTCGGGGTTTTCCTCCGGGTTCTCCGGTTTCCTCCCCCAGTCCAAACACATGCATGGTAGTCTGATGGGCGTATCTAAAGTGTCCGTAGTGTATGAATGGGTGTGTGAGTGTGTATGTGATTGTGTCCTGTGATGGACTGGGACCCTGTCCAGGGTGTAACCCCGCCTTGTGCCCGATGCTCCCTGGGATAGACTCCAGGTTCCTCGTGACCCTGAAAAGGATAAGTGGTAGAAGATGGATGGATGGAATTCATGATCACTCTGTCACGAGATAAATCAGATACCCAAGAATTCATTTTTTTGGACATAAGTCAGTTTCAGCCAGTTGTTGTTATTAACCACGTAGAAAAGTTTAGTCTGTTTGTAGCTGTTTCAGTAACTTCAAGAATTCACCCTGAAATTAGTTTCTATAGGAACAAACATAACAACAAAATGGCCGTTGATAGTGGGGATGTTCCTGTTAGTTGTGTTTTACAAGCACCGATCCACAGATAGATCAAGGGGGCGTGTCCTATTTGTTTATTTGGCCTCAAATATAACCAAGAGGCCTTGAGTAGCCCGTTGCTGCTCTCCGAAAGTATTTCTAAAGTCGTTTTAACAACCAATCAATTCCCGAAACATTCTGACGCTTCCTCTTTAACTACGCCCAGAGAGTACAAAGCCACATTGACCGGTCTGAGGATGTGGTGCTGATGTAGCTTTTTCCAGTTTGAAACACAGGAGTCTTGTCGTCTGTGCGGTCCCGGTCCGGGAAACACTAACACACCGCACCTGTTGGCACGGGAACTCTTACTGCACTGAGAGAGGAGGAAATATGGCAGAAATCCGCTCCAGATGCTGGAGAGTTCGACTGGCACCGAGCGTCTGTCCAGTTCGTTCTGCCTTACCGCGTTTAAAAAAAAAAAAAAAGAACAACAAACAACAAACGAAGATGGCGATGCAATCGAAACGAAACACAACAAATCACGCACAATTTGAAAATAAGTCCACGAACCTAACGAACCGTTCTAGCGAATCCCAGTGAAGGTGCAGATCCCTTCAGTAATCCCCTTCAGGATCGGGTTCTATGTTAATGACGGGGGTTTTTTTTCTTTTTTTTTTGAGAAAGGATGCCAAAGTTTATTTAAGTTACACAAACTGTCGCGTCGAGAGCTCCAGGAAAAACGAACACACTGCACCTGTTGGCAGATTTACACCGAACTCGGCCAAGACGCATGAATACACCACTGACAGACTGCGGGACGCGGCTAGCGCGGCGGCTAAACACCAACAATTTGATGTTGTGTTGTTTTTTTTTTTTTTTTAAATACCAAAGCTTGAATATCGAGCATCAGAGCCAGTTTGGGGGGAAAGAAATATGACGTCAGTGTAGAATCCAGACAAGCAGCAGTGTGTGTACGCTCCAGTGGTGGAAAGAGTCGAAGACAGTACCGCTACTGTAGGAATACAGAAAAAAGTAACAGTCGTGATCAAGTCGCTGGGGAAACGGTACTTGCGCAGATGTAACTGGGGCTTCAGAAGCTTGTGTTCGCTAGCTAGCTCACGCTAATTCGTCCATGTGTAGAATTAGCGAACTAGCAAAACATCGCCTTCACACATTATCCTGAGAGTTTACGTCAGGTACAACTTACAGTTGCAGTCAAAATGATTTAAACCCCCCACACACACACACACCGTCCCCCCACACCGTCGTCCCCCCAGCCCCCACTCCAAGCTGTAACAATGAACCGTCAACAAAAGCGATTGAAATAGTTGCGGCACGTAACGAACTTCCGCCGGTTTCCCCAAATTCTCCTGAAAATGTCAACTTATAATGACGTTTCAAAATTATTCACCCCCTTCATGGCGACCATCTTTAGTACTTCATACAGTTTGAATCGGAATAAAAGGTCTTATAACCCTGGCGTATGTTTTAAGACACGTCCTCATGTCAATTATTTTTTGTAATTCGTTTATTATTATTATTATTTATTTTTTTTTATTGTTGTTGTTGTTTGTTGTGATTATTTTCATCGATTGCCAAAGAAAGAACGATGCTAGTCATTTCAGAACTTCTTATTAACGTAATGTTGTCCTGGTCAGTTTGAAGTGGGCGGGGCTGTTTTTGGAGTATATAATGACACGTCACCTCACGCACCAATCAGAAGCAGGAACATGCCAACGAAGCGACGTCTTTCTCGGTTACTAGCATTTCTAGCATTTTATATATAGATACACACGGTGTCTTTTTACCGTGTGGTCGTGTTTAATCATTCTGATTGACATTTAGTTTAAATAATAAGAGAAGGGCAGAATCCAGCAGGTGACTGGACACCAGAGAGATGTCTTCGGTCTTCAGAAGAGCTTACAGATCTTCCTCAGAGACTTGTTAGTAGTTCCTTCGTGGGATTCGATCCCACAAGCTTCTGGTCATTAGCACGTAGCATTAACCTCATCCTTAACCGCTAATCTCCTTTATAAACAGGGTGAATGAGCGGATGGTTGCTCATCAACATGTCTCAGCAGTGGAAAAGATAAACACGTTCAGGAAACATTCGGTGCTGGACGAGATCATTAACGGGAGACGCTCTCTCTCTCGCTCGCCCTGTGTGTGTGTGTGTGTGTGTGTGTGACTGATATTTTCTAAGTAAATATAGGTCATGACTGATTTGGGGTTTTACTAAGACGATAGGCCGCAAGATTTTTCCATGAGTCTGTCTGCGGTGTCCTCGATGGAGGTTTGAAACCTCTGAGTGATGAACAAAGCAGAAACAGCGGCGTTTTATTACTCCAAAGTCTGGATTAAAGTGTCCGTGTGTGTGTGTGTGTGTGTGTGTGTGTGTGTGTGTGTGTGTGCCAGGATGCCTGGCCCAGGCTCTGCTGTAATATTCCACTCTCTAGACAAGATTTTTTTTTACAGAAGTACATTTGCTTACCACAGCACTGTTGAATTCTGGATTGTGATTGGTCAGAAGGTGTTGATTAATCAGTGTGTGTGTGTGTGTGTGTGTGTGTGTGTGTGTGTGTAGTCCCTCTACAGGTCATGGTAATCCCCTCACACGTACAGATCCAGGCAGGACAGAGGAAGCGCGTCCTGTGCCGAGGTGAGGGTTTCTTTCGACAGAGGCAGATGAAAACGTTACGTCTCTCGTCACGGCGTTTAACCCGTTCTCCTTTTCAGCGACGGGGAACGCCGAGAGTGTCGTCTGGATCGGCCCCGACGGGGACGGCGTCTCGGAAAGCGACAAGAACGTCAAAGCGCACAGGCACGACGAGTCGACCAGCTCGCTCGTCATCGTCTCGGCTCAGGTGGAGGACGCCGGCGTGTACGCGTGCGTGGCGGAAAACACGCGCACGCACGCCGCGGCGCGGGCCGAGCTCAACCTGGAGGTCGTGTGTAAGTCATGTCTCTTAGCAACGACTAAAGACAGAACTCTCAGAACTCTGACGGAGCAGGAGGGCGTGTCTCTTGAAAAATAAACGCTGACGCGGCAAGCAAACGATCAGGGACTTCTTCCCATGACTTCTCTTGATGTTCAAAAGTTTGTTCACCCGGCATAAACCACATAAACCACGTGTGTGTGTGTGTGTGTGTGTGTGTGCATACACAGGAGTAGCGAAACAAGATTCTGAAGCTTGTGGCCAGAAAAGTGGAGTTTAGAAGCTCTGAGGGTCACAGACTAATCACTACCAGATGTGTGTTACTTAAATCATCACACACTCGATATCATGTTATCGCCGTGGTAATGGGAAAAGTGTATACGTCGTATTTTTGGTCAAACTATACGTTTAAAGCTGCGTAAATATTTTTCTACCCCGTGCTCCGATGTTTGGATCTTTAGACGGATATTGAGTCACGTCTGATTTTTGTTTTTTTCAAACTGTTTACCGCTTACTGAATCCCCCGAGCAAGACTCCAGACCTTAATCAAAGCCTGGCGACGAAGGGAACGCGGAGTTGGCGGCTGTAGGGCGGCGTTAAACGTTCAAAGTTTTCAAATGAGTTCATAAATGTTTAATAGAGAGAATGTTCCCGAGAACCGAGCCCCACTTTGGTTTGTTGATTGTTTTTGCTCGCTCTGGTTCGGATGAATTTTTTTTCCAGTCGTGAAAATGTGACCCAGTTTTTCTGACTCGGATTCAGCTCGGTGGTTGCAGGAGGCTTGGCTTTTTTCTGCTTCGTGCTGTGAGTGATCTCATGGGATTCAGCAGCAGCAGCAGCAGCAGCTCCCGGTTCCGACTCTAAATCACCAGACAGTGAGTTTAACAGGAACGAGCGCTTAACTGCCGGGTAAAGTAATGGAACATACTTCAGCGTTCGGACACTCGGTATTTTTAGCTCCTGTAGTGTTGTTCTAGAAGAACTTGGCCTGATGATGTCAGCAGGAGTGAGTCTGTGGAGTGAATCCCCTGAAGTGTGGATAATAAACAACAGATGGGTATTATACTGTACATGACCTCATACACTTGGGTATGCAGGTCATATCAAGAAACATATCTAGAGCTTAGATTTGACTTCATGTATCTATGTGTCCCATCCATCCTTCCATCCTTCCATCCATCCATCCTTCCATACATCCATCCTTCCATACATCCATCCTTCCATCCATCCATTCATCCTTCCATACATCCGTCCTTCCATGCATCCTTCCATGCATCCATACATCCATCCATCCATCCTTTTATCCATCCATCCATCCATCCTTTTATCCATCTATCCATCCTTCCATACATCCTTCCATACATCCATCCATCCATCGCTAATGATTTGAGTGTATAAAAACTTGTGCGAACGTGAGAACACCTGGAAATTTGTGTCTTTCACGTGCAAAATAAAATGTGTTGGCCGTAATGAATGTACGATTTGGGGCGGAGTCAAGGCAAACAGATTCATGTAGCACAGTTTATTTACTGAACCTGAAACTCTATTCAGAAACGGCGACAAATTCATCTGAAGAGCATGTATTACATTTGTGGAAGTCTGATGCAGCCATGTTCCTGAGGTGTTAATAATGAGAATGTTTATTGAGAGACCGTACTGTCTCACTGTACATCTATCTGTTTTTCTATCTATCTGTCTGTGTCTATATATCTGTCTGTCTCTCGGTTTCTGTTTATCTTTGTGCTTATCTGCCTACCGCACTCTCGTTCTATATATCTGTCTGTCTATTTTTATGCAATTATCGATCTATCTATCTCTCTATCTCTCTATCTCTCTATCTCTCTATCTCTGTGCCTTTATATACATCTGTCTCTATTTTTTCTGTACTTTTCTTTGCCTACCTAACATTCAGTCTCTATACCTGTCTGTCTGTCTATATTTTATCTCCGTCGTGCTGTCTGTCTATCTTTGTGTACATCTGTCAGTCTGTCTTTTTTATGACTATCTGTCTCTCTCTCTGCTTGTCTGTCTTTCTATCCATCCGTCTGTCTGTCTGTTTTTTCCTTGTATATCTGCCTGACATAAAACTCTCTCTCTCTCTCTCTCTCTCTCTCTCTCTCGACCTATCCCTCCATCCAGTGAAGCGAGCCCGCAGAAAAGCGAAAGAGGAACGAGGGAAAAGACAGAAAGAACCCAAACCCAAACCCACAAAGAAACCCAAGGGTGTGAAAGCCACCAAGAAGCCCAAGACTGAGAAGAAAGACAAGAAGAAGAAAGGGAAGAAGAATAAAGAGGTTACCACTTTACCTCCCACTACCACTACGACCACCGAACCGCCCACCACCGAACCGCCCACCACCGAACCGCCCAGCACCGAACCGCCCAGCACCACCCTTCCTCCAATCGATTACGATGACGAGTTTGTGGATCCTTTTCCAGATGACTACTGGGACGAAGGTTGGAGACCTGATTACATTTTTTAACTAATAATAAAACATGTTATTAATAATTGGACGTGAAGCACATTTTTATTGCAATATAATTCAAACTATATCACTGTAATTGATTGATATAATATATTATGTATATTATATATCTGTTATATTTATTTTTAAATGAATTAAATTCTAACAAACAATATCGAAATCTCAGAAGCCATTCAGTAATGGAGACTTATGGTGAACACTTATTTCAACACGACTTCACAAATTATATTAAACATCAACACTGCTTGTTTTTTTTTATAGGGTACGTGACCGAGGAACCCAAAACCACCACAGTACCCCCTGATCCCCCGACACAGAAACCTACAGATGATCGTGGAGTCTTCCCAACAGATGACTATTCTCAGCCTGACCTCGACCCCGGTACGAATATCTGCGGATAATTGCAGTAGTATAAAGTTTTTTTACTTTATTTAATTCCATCTTCTTCTCTTTATTTCTTCTTAATAAAGATGATGACTACTGGAAGGTTGATGATCCTGAACCCACACTCCCAGTGACTAGCGGCAAAGACAAAGAAGAAGATGACTATTGGGACCCTACATGTGAGTGTACAGTACACTCGAGGGTTTGCTTCATTACTGGCAAAATTTTGTGATATTCAAACGTTTACTGAACCTGTGTTCTAATAGTAAGAGTTGCAATTAAAGAGTCAGAGCTCTAAATACTGGAACTAACCAAGAATTAGATCTGGAAATACTGGGAATAACCAAGAATCAGACCTCTGAAGACTGTGAATGACCAAAACTCAGAGACCCAAACTGTTGGTACAAACATTTGGGACCATTCAGGATTACTAGGATTAGCAAGAATAGAATCTACACAAGAACTAAGGACTAGGACCAACCAAGGATCAGAGCCCTAAAGATTGCGGCTAACTAAGAGATAGAACCCTAAATTCTGGGAACAACCAAGAGTCTGAGCCTTAAACACTAGGACCAACTAAGAGACAGGGACCTAAGGACTGGGAATAAACACAACACAGAATTCTAATGACTAGAAGTAACCAAGAATTCGAATCCTAAAAACTGAGACTGAGCAAGAGTCAGAACCCTAAAGACTGAACTACCCAAGACTCAAGACCCAAGGACTATCAAATCCCTAAAGACTTTCACTAACCGAGAGTCAGCGCTGTAAAGACTAGGAATTATCGAGACTCATAACCCTAAAGATGGAAAGTAACCATGAGTCGGGGCCTAAAAACTGGGACTGACCAAACATCTAAAAACATATAAATAGGATTAATGAGGACTCAACGCTAGGAATTTGGTGCTCTGGAGATAGAGACTAAAAATGTCAAGGAGTTAGACACTTCATCACTGGGACCGACCAAGAGTCAGATCCCTAAATATTGGGACCAAGCATGAGTCAAATCTCTAAAGGTTGAGCCTAACTAAGAGTCCAATCCCTAAAGGTTAGGAATAACCAAGGGTCAGCTTCCTAAAGACTGGGACCAACCAAGAATCAGATCTCTAAAAATGAGGAATAACTAAGAGTCAGATCCCTAAATATTGGGACTAACCAAGAGTCCAATCCCTAAAGAAAAGGATTACCAAGAGTCAGATCCCTAAAGATAAAGATTGCCAAGAGTCCAATATGTAAAGATTAGGAATAATTACCATGGGGCAGTTCTCTAAATATTGGGACTACCAAGAGTCAGATCAGTAAAACTTGGGAATATCCAAGAATCCAATCCCTAAGGATTTTTTGCACCAACCACAAATCAGATCCCTAAATACTGGGACTTAACCATAAAATATATCCTACATGAACTAACTAAGAGTCAGAACTCTAAAGACGTGAGGTTTGTGTTGGGGGAACCACTCAAATCCCTAATCCTTGGCGTAACATGACTATACGAAACATTTCAAACACTTCAGATATTCAGCGTAATACACTTTAACTTGTATTCAGATATCATTGCCTCGTGTGGGACGTGTAGCTTCACTCTCCGGGGGTTTGTTTCATTACGGATGAGTTGTTTCGTTGCGTTCTCAATGCTAATGTTGCTTTCTTTGCTAACAGTCGAGGCGCCAGAAAACATACCGTTCCCAGACGGTAAAGAGATCAGCCCGACTGACCGTGACTGGAGTGACACCATTACAGGTGAGCTTTACAAACACATCCACTAACTCCCAATGCGCAGCGGCATAAAAGTGTCCGTCACGAGTTAGTGGACATTGGAAAAACCCCCAACGTAGGCGGCTTTTTTTAATCGAGTCGAAAGACTGGGTTTTAGTATCCGACTTTATAAAGGGTGGATCTACGCATCTCATAAATATCACACCCAGCTCAAAAGAGCTTGTTTTTCTACAGTACATGAAAATCAAACCAGCGAAAATAAACGCCCGGTGGGGTTGGCACAGAGATCCGTAGCACAGCCTTCGAGCAAAGAAAAACGATCAAAAGATTCCTGTCTCATTGTGTCCGAGTGGGAAAAGCAAGCACTAACTCTGATCTCTTATGTTTTATTCGCTTTCAGAGGAGCCCACGGTCGCAACGTATGAAAACAAGTGGTACGAGGAGTATGACTATGAACACGGTAAATAAAACCTCAAGCGAACCGACACTTTGTGATCTTTCTGAGCGGGCAGACTTGTGTATTCTAGATTCAAAGCGATGGTGTAAATGAAAGCGTGAGATTCTGTGGATCGGAATTGCGGAGGTCTGTAATCCGTCCTTCCTGCTTTTATTTACTGGTCCTACATCAGACGAAGCTGCAAAACTCAACCCTGTTATTTCGAATCAAAACAAGAAGGAATGTTCTACGCCGAGACCTTTTCGGGGGCGTTTACTGCCAAATATCTGGACGTTTGAAGGATTACTTCACAATCCCCGTAATGATCTCCATGTCCCCGAAAGCCTGCGTTGAGGCTTTGAGCCAAGGAATAAACTGAAGAAGATCTTAAGTAAAAGTTCTCGACATACGTTCTCGACAAAAGTTCTCCCAAACGCTTCTCCACTGGGCCGGTCCAGGAGGAGGTGCTACTTATTGACCAAGTTTTATTCTCGATGACTTACAGTTTGGCGTGCACTGTTTGTTTTAAGCGAAAAGCACATCAAAAAATGTTCCAGCGCTAAGTGCTTGGACCCCTAACAATAACAGATGGATAATCACGAGTACTCAGAAGAAGTACCGATTACGAGTGCTCTCGAGTAACATGGTTGTTAAAGCTTTTCCTTTTTGTGGATGGTGGACAATCATAAATAATCCCCGGTCAAGATTTAAATCTAAAGTTAATCTAATCTTCAGGGTTAACCTTAGATTATCTGGGTTCAGGTTTAGTCTAATCCCTGGTGGAATATCTAAAGATCTCCTCTGTAAGGACCAGTGTAATGTTGTTTGTGTTCGAACGGGAGTGCTGTGAAAACATGAAAAACAAAAGCAGCTGAACGTAGCACGCTGTCCTGATGGAATATCCGAACGGTGCCTTTTGTTGATTTTTTTCCGTGTCTTGGCGAAGCTTATTAACGTGGTGCCAATTCTTCCCGTCTTACCGACGTGACTTGAACTGACCTCCTTTCATGCTTTTGTTTTCACGTCCTCAAATCCGGATTTGAGACGCGTCCAGTCGAGTCGGTGTCCAATTGTCTTTTGTTTTCTCTACAGAGAAGAAAAAGGACGACGAGCAGGAGAGGCTGGAGAGAGAGAGGGAGAGAGAGTGGAAGGAGAAGGAGAGGGGTACGACCGCAGCGTTTCTCCAACTCTAGTAGTTTGACACGTTTCAGGTTTTCACGAAGTTTATACGTGTTTCGGGTTTTCTCTCCTTTCAACAACCGACTAGCTGATTAGCGAGCAGGCTGTTCGCTAGTTTTCGGATGACCGTCATTCGGGTGTTTTTGAATTCTACGAAAGTTTTACATTTAAAAAAAATAATCTTTCTGCATTCCAGCCACTAATGATGATGTCACACACAAAAAAAGCTTCACAGCTGACCAATCAGGAGCTTCGCTTTAAAATCTCGAAAAATACAAAGCAGGTGTTCGTGCCGTCACTCCGGGAACGTCTGAGGGGAAATGTATTGACGTTTGGCAACCGATGAAATGAAAGTTAGTAGCGTTTCGGGAACTTCGGGAACGTCGGAATCTGCTCCGTATCGACAGATATTCATAAACAATCACGTATATTTTAGTCAAAACAAACCAGATGTTGGACGATGTTGCACTGCAGATGTTGTGCCTGATGTCCATTTGATAGCGTTGTTAAACATTAATCCCACTGCGGTTTCAGGTCTATCCGGATTAATACGGACGGAGCCTGACACGGCCTTTTGTTAGGGCCCCTGGAACCCGGAATGCTGGGATGAGGAAGACGGGGGGTGGGGGTATTTTTTTTTCTTTTTTTTTCTTTTTTTAAATGAACCCAGATTCCGATAAGCACGAAGTCTGTGAAACATCACGTATACGTCATTAAGAAAAGATAAGCGCTGACGTGAACTTTATTTAACCTCGAAAAGGTTCCTGAAGTTTTAAACGGAACCGTGATGGATTGATCGCGGTGTTTATGTTTCTTTAAAAAAAAAAAACACGACGTGAAGAAACGACCACCGAGCATGAGGTGGGTTTAGGTTAGGATAGGAGGAGGATTTTTTTAAACGAGTCACACACACACACACTCGTGTACACTTTTATAGAGTTTTAAGCAGGGAGTGTGTGTGTGTGTGTGTGTGTGTGTGTGTGTGTAATGGGAGGGAAAGAGCAGTGCAGGGTTCGTGAGCGGGAATGTGACTGACTCCACTTATATAATCGACGAGAGAGAGAAAGAACGAGAGAACACACACACACACACACACACACACATTCTTAAACACACACGTTCACCATTATATCTGGGAAAAGCTCCAGAATGTGAAGAAAGAGCTCTAACGTTAGGAGACACAAGAAATATGAGCAAAGTGCAAGTTATTAAAAGCAAACAAAGAGAGAATTAACGTCGTTACGGGTTTCGGGCCTCGTTGATCAATCCTTTTAGTAAAGCTAATCCGAACGAACAATGTCCTCTCCGATTTACAAGAGTCGCACCGCTGATTTGCATTTGGCGACGCCCACAAAACTCCATAAAAGGCGAAGCTCACCGCGCTGAAATGACGAGTGAAAGGAATAAAAGACTTTCTCGGACGTGGAAGTGGGAGATATTTTGACTGAAGCCCGCTGTCACTTGATCCGCGATCATAAATATCGGTGCGTACGAGCTGAGCAGTAAATGAGGACATCATGGGGTCTGGTGGGGGGTTTTGTTATGTTTGGCGTGAGTTTCACGTGAGGCTTAGATGCTGGAGAAACACCCTGTCGGAGCCACACATGGTCCTAATGGACGCTGGATCATCACCACGCTGCTCCCTCATCACCACTGGAGTGAATCTAATCATTAGGACTTGAGTAAAGAATGCTGTCTCTCTCTCTCTCTCTCTCTCTCTCTCTCTCCCCCTATGTGTGTGTGTGTGATTCACCATGACCTTTGACCTTTTCAGAACGGGAGGAGAGAAGACGGGAGGAGGAGGTGGAGGAGAGAGAACGCAGGATCAAAAAACCTCCACGCATCTACAGAGAGCCGAGAAGTGAGTACCCATAATGCATCTAGCCGTCGTCCTTTCTGAACGTTACGTGTGGGTTCTAAACGTCAGGTCCGTTCTAGAATTTCTAACACTGTGTGAGCAAAGTTATTACGTGACAGATCGTGACACAAACCATCATCATCATCATCATCATCATCACAGCGTGTTCTAAAAACACTGCAGGAGAGTCATTTCTGTATTACAGCACAGCGCCGTCGAATCCCGCACTGTGATTGGTCAGAAGGTGCTGATTAGTTTTCTATAACAGCGCCTCTGGTTTGTATTAACGCGCTCGTTCTAATACGTTATCGTTTCTATAGTGACGGCTCGTTCGCAGGAACTCGTACGGCGGACGCGTCACGTGAACGGGTTTTCTTTATGGACACGTTTATGTAACGCTTACGGAAGGAGTCTCCAGTGTCAGAGGTAATACTGTAGCTTTAGGTTTTCCGATATCTTCAGGACAGAGAAGTTTACGCTTCTTTGTGGTTTCTCGGTAACGCGGCAAACTGAGTTTCTTAGAAGCTATCGAATATGCTAGTGAACGTTCTGTTAACGATTAAATTATTATACATAATATATTTTGCTTTACATTATAGTGTAATGCAACTGGGGCACCCCTAGTGGTCCGTGACGTAATTGCAGGGGGTCCGTGAGAAAGTTTTAAAAATGTTAAAATAATATATATATATATATTATTTATTTATTTATTTTTTCATTACATGTATCAAAATATATTCAAATACATCATACGCTCATCAAATGTAAGAACAATTTAAAATGTTTTAAAATGAACTAATTTGCTTATTCGTGTGCAGTCACAAACGTCACGTGATCTGACCTTTTTTATTCTTTAATGACCAGAAATGAGCATAATTATGACTCTTTCTATTTCTCAAAAGTCACGGTTCCCTCCAGAACCTTTCTGTTGTTGCTATTTTGTGTTCGTGGGTCTGTTTTATGCCACTTTGGCCTGTAAGTAATGTGATATTAACACTGCGTCCTCCTCATGAAGCTCTCAGCGTGAAGCGGCTCCTCTCGCGCACTCGGACACGTTTCATTTCCACCGATTTCTCTCCCCGCGAGACCATGGCGAAACATCTGCAAGGCCGCACTAAGCGTGTTTTGAATCCGGCCAAGCTTCTTGCCAAGTCCTTGTCCCAAATCCCACAGCTGTTTCCTTTCAAGGGAACTCTGAAGCATTCCTGAAGTCCGGAGTGTTCACAAACCAGATGTGTCGAGTGTGTAAATGTGGGGCGAATCGAGAAGGAGAAAACCAATGGACGGATCGGGGGTCGGAGAACAGGCGAGCGCGCTCCAGAACGGTAACGCCGGTCAGACTTTCAGCGGTTCCAGCGCCCGAGACGAGACCCATATCCAAACGTTAAATCATCTGATATACAGTACAGATGTATCGTTATGTGTGTGTGTGTGTTGAGGATGTGATATTTTCAACAAACTTTCATCAAATGTTAACAGGAATTGATATAAAACACTAAAATGGTTAAAGCGTTTACGTTTCAGAGTCTTTATCCTGGTCTCGCGCGATTTATTTTCTGACGTTTGTATTGAAATCTCCCTTTAACCTTCATGTTATTATTATTATTGATGTCAGTATGTCCTCCACTGGGACTGGAGTCTCATCGCATCGAAACCGACCAGCTGCAAACCTCCTCCATGTCTCAACATCGCTACGGCGCTCACAGAGCTCGCCTTAACATCCAGGTACTCACACACACCAGATTATAAGAGGTCACACCAGATATGTTCTCTAGAACGCAAGCCCGAGCTGTGTCGGTAAAACGTACTGAACTGTAAGTAATCAGTACGTTCGTTTCGCCAGGCGTCAGGAGACGAGTACGACATGAACGGAGGAGCGTGGTGCGCGAACCCCGAGGAGAAGGTCCACTGGATCGAACTGGACACTCGCACGCTCACCGAGTTCACCGGGGTCATCACACAGGGCCGAGACGACCCCATCGAGTGAGACGCTGTCTAAGCCGTTTCATTCCCCAGAGAAATACACAAAGACGGATTTAAACACGTTTTTTGTTTGATCTTTTAGAAACGATTACGTCACTACCTACTACGTGGCCTTCAGTAACGACAGCAGGGAATGGACTGTGCTCCATGATGGATACTCGGAATGGGTAGGTTGCCAGATCTGTGCAGATCGGCCTCCTGATTATTGCACGTATGTATTTATAATTTAGTGACCGTGCACCATCTATCTCATTCTCTCTCAGCTGTTCTTCGGGAACTCTGATAAACACACCCCCGTGATGTCTCAGTTCATGGAGCCGGTGGTGGCGCGCTACATCCGCATCCTTCCCCAGAGCTGGAACGGCACCGCGTGCATGAGGATGGAGATCTTGGGCTGCGCTTTGCCTGGTGAGCAATATGAACTCGCACATGAACATTTTATACTACCACTACAACAACAACAACAATAATATTACGCGACATTAGAAAGGGATTAAATAGCCACTTGTAATCGTTTTCATTGACGATGTTCTTCACGCGAGTCAGATCCTCTCGTCGAGAACCAGAGGCAGAACGAGGTGACTCCGAGAGATGACCTGGACTACACGTACCACAATTACCTGGACATGGAGAAGGTGAGATACAGAGTGTGTGTGAGACACTAAAGTCAAGCATTTAAGACGATGTGGGCCATTTCTCACCACGTATCTCTCCAGAATCGGTTCCATCGAGTAAGCTGTGTTTTATTTGTATATTTTCGTGGTTGCAGTTGATGAAGTCCATTTCAGACGAGTGTCCCAACATCACCAGGTTGTACAGCTTGGGGAAGAGTTTCAAAGGCCTAGATATCTACGCCATGGAGGTCACAGATAATCCCGGGATCCATGAGACGGGTGAGAAATTCCAGATTAAATGTAGTAACCTTGATATTCTAAAAGAGTGGTCAACCACCCTGTTCCTGGAGACCTACCTTCTTGAAGACTTTAGCTCCAACTGTAACCATGCCCACCTGACCATATTGTTACTGCCTTAAGAAGCTCTTGTTCAACTAAACCTGCAGGAAGGTGTGTTAGATTTTGTTTGGAGATGAAACCTACAGGAACTGTGGATCTCATGGAAGAGGGTTGGTGACCACTGTTCTGAAACCTCGATCTCGTTATATAACTTGAACATGAGAGACAATTAGTGAAACGTGGGAGGAATATTTGCAACCTTGCCTACCTTATTAACATCTCAACAGGTGAGCCGGAGTTCCGCTACACAGCCGGCTACCACGGTAACGAGGCTCTGGGTCGAGAACTCCTATTGATGCTAATGCAGTACCTCTGTAAGGAGTACAAAGATGGAAACCCGCGAGTGCGCACCCTGGTGGACGGAATACGCATTCACCTTGTACCCTCGGTCAACCCAGATGGCCATGTGACGGCGTTCAAGAAGGTTTGTGCGGTTCCAGAAAAGATTGCAAGCTTGTGTTGATGGTAAAGCAGTTTTTCTTGTCCATGTCTCCGAATCTACCAGGCTCGTGCCGAGTGCTAACAGATCAAGTCGATTCTGATCTAAGGTTAATGCAAAACCTGAGGCCACGCTAACAAGTTAATGATGAAAGACAGAATTTTAGCTTGTTAGCATAATTTAATTTGCTAAACTGATGTCACTTCGGTCAGGCCTGATTAACTTTCAACTACCTTTCAGGTTTGACAGTGTTAGCATCATGTTCTTTCTCTCAGGGGTCCGAGCTGGGCAGCTGGACGCTGGGCCACTGGACTGAGGATGGACATGACATCTTCCAGAACTTTCCTGACCTCAACAATGTGTATTGGAATGCAGAGGACAAAGGCATGGTGCCCAAATTGACTCCAAATCACCATGTGCCCATTCCTGATGGCTATCTGGCTGAAAATGGACCCGTAAGTGCAACGTTACAAATAATACTAACTAACACTGCTGACTAGGGCATGCCATGTGGTATCTTTAATGAAAGATGACATAATGTGTAGAAACCTTTTTATTTCCTAACTGGGTGTTGTGTAGCTAGCAGTGGAGACACGGGCCCTAATCTCCTGGATGGAAAGCCACCCATTCGTCCTAGGAGCCAACTTGCAAGGCGGAGAAAGGCTGGTCACCTACCCCTTCGACATGCATCGCCTCACCAAAGAGTCTGAGGAGCAGGAGAAGAAGCTCAATCCCAGGGCTTATCGTCGCAAGCGCCAGTATGAGGAAGAGGAAGAACCAGAATCAAATCCATACCTCCACATCGGGTACCATCAAGAGAGCTACGGTGACCACCAAGAAAGACAGGGTTACCATCAAGAGAACTATGGCTACCACCAAGAAAATTACGGCTACCATCAAGAGAACCAAGAATACCACCATCAAGAAAACCAAGAATACCACCGTCAAGAGAACCAAGAATACCACCATCAGGAGAACCAGGGGTACCATCATGAGAACCAGGGGTACCATCATGAGGGTCACTCTGAAGGGTACCATGAAGGATATCAGGAAGGATACCCGGAAGGGCCCCAAGAGGAAGGCTATGAACTAGGGTATGGACAGGCAGAACCAGATGAGATCAGGATGGTTGAGGACCAGTCCTTGTTCCGCTGGTTGGCCATATCTTATGCTTCTACTCACCGCACGATGACCCATACGTTCCGGGGTGGTTGTCATACCGAGGACCCCACGGGTGGGATTGGAATTGTCAACCGTGCCAAATGGAAGCCTATTCCAGGAAGTGAGTATTGAATCATTTCCATCCCTGGATAGGACCTAAAATGAAAAGTACCGATTGTGTAATCCCCCCCTCCCTCCCTCCCTCAGGTATGAATGATTTCAGCTACCTACACACTAACTGTTTTGAGTTGTCCATCTTCCTGGGCTGTGATAAGTATCCCCATCAGAGTGAGCTCCAGAGAGAGTGGGAGTACAACAGAGAGGCTCTGCTCACACTCATGGATCAGGTGAAACATCTCCACAAGAGATCACGCTGCCTCTATTGGGTTTCAACAGATCGTAATAACTATAGCGTAGTCCTGTCAGGATAACCCTATGGTTCCCTGCTTTCGTATCATCAGAACCTTGATCTTGATCTTTTTTTTAGGTGCACCGGGGGATAAAGGGGGTTGTCCGGGACAAGGAAGGGAACCCCATTGTAAATGCCAGTATCTCTGTGGAAGGAGTCAATCATGATGTCACCACAGGTGAGACCTGTAGATCAATAGTCTTGCTCGTGAACCAGGGCGTAAAAGTACTTATTGTAAATTAGTTATTTCACAAGGCGATACTAAATGTCCTTAATTAACTTACCTGGTAAAATAAAGGTTAAGGTAATTACGGGTGTTCTTGTATCGTATGCATCATATGATCAAGTTTGAAGACTTGGGACTAGGTTCTAATTTTGATCCGGTTCTTTAAAAGCTTGATGTTTGGCCACCTCACGGATTGCTTCGTCAGTCCTGAGTGTCATAGTATCGTCTTATTTAAGTTTCACCTCATCCTACCGCTACCAGGCTAAGAATGTTTTAAATGTCCTCTCCCAGGTGAGGCCGGCGATTACTGGCGCATGCTGAATCCTGGCGAGTATGAGGTGACGGCAAAGGCCTACGGCCATTCGTCCATGAGCCGAAAGTGCGTGGTGGGTTTCGAACCAGGCGCCACCCTGTGCAACTTCGAACTGAACAAATCCAACTGGGACCGCATCAAAGAGATCATGGCTCTCCATGGCAACAGACCCATCCGACTGATCAATCCCGGAAAAAGCGGTCAGTATACCTTCCGCGGCGACAGAAGGATCACCAACCAGATCCCTAACGGTAACGGTGGACATACTGAACGAGCCCGTCTGCGACTCTTAAGGCTCAGGAGGCTTCGTCGGTTGCGGCAACAGCGGCTGCTGGCCAGGATGTCAACTACACCAAGCGTGACGACAACACTGCCACCAACGACCGCAGAACCCACCACCACCACCACCACCAGCAGCCCCACCACAACCAACAGCGTTCCTCCGGGCACAGAGAACTTCACACCGTGGTATGACTCATGGCTGCCGGAGGAGGAAAACTCGACCCAACCAGAGTTCGAGATCACAGACTCGTTGGATTACGACTATAACTTCACGACCGACGATTACTGAGACAGTCCGAGGGTCACGGACGAGTCTTACAGAACACAGAGTGCTACTTCCTCCTCCTTCTGCAGATTCAACCAGCACGGACAAGCGCTCATGGAAAGTTCTTGAACCATCAGATAACGGGTTCTGAAAGGAAGTACTTACGCAAGGGTCTCGTAGTCCGAGCGCTCTACCTAGAACTTACTTTATTTTAACTAACACCACTCAACATGCAAACAGACGTCTCCTGGATCAGCACGGTTGGACTTTATGGGAAGTTTGATCAGCCAGTTGCAAACCTGATCATGTGACACAACGACGGTCTCCTTTTTACTTACTTGATCGTGCTTAGCGTAAAAAACAAAAAAAACACAATTTAACCTACACGATTTATTTGTGAAGCCTGATTTAACCGACACCGCGTTAGATACATTTGCTACAGTCCTGCTTTCTAGCGAACTGTGCCGTGTGTGAGGTCACATGATCAAGTTGACTTGCAAATATGACTGAGCAAATTTAACCTAAGCTCCGCCCCTTTTCTCACCGAGAGACGGCCGTCAAACTATAAACTCGTCTACGCTGTTTTGGTTCGTTTTAAACGATGCATTTTAACTGTAAACCTTTTGCGTCAGGTAACTGACGGAATGAAGCTAGTTCCCGTCGGCGTACCTGAAGCTGCGCTGCGTCAGCGGCGTTTGTTTTTCGAACGCAATAACAGGTTACAGATGTGTTCGTTAACAGCTCCTCTGCAGTCTGCCACATATAGTAATTGCCCCCCCTTCTTCTTTCAATTACACTGGGCTCTAACTTCAGAAACTTCCCCGACCCGCGTCCTCCGGCGACCCGCTCGCTTCCCACAGAGCCAAAACTGAACATTTATACAAAAAAAAGTGACTTTATTTACACTTCTTTCACACAAGTAAGCAACTCTGTCAGCACTGCACATGTCTAGAGGAGGCGTTTCTCTCAGAGAGACCTCGAGGTCGAATGGACTTCTTGTTTCATCCAATAAAGGCTTGTTTATGGATTTTTTTTCATCGTGTTGTTCTGATCTTGTTTCGCAACACACGCATGAGATGTTTACCAAAACGTTTTCCCTGTTTTCCCACATGCTTTAACTGCTGGTAGATATCCAGGCCCATTTATGGTCTTAATTACTCAACTAAGTGTATTGCTGCTCAGGTACCATGATCTCGTCCACTGCTACACGTTATTTTATTCGAATATTTAATATCTCTCGCCGATCACCGAGGGCGTCCCCTCCTGCTCGCAGGGTTCTCTAAGGGGAGGGGGAGGGGACAACACCTGACATATGACACGCGAAAGTTTAGTGGCTGACGTTCATCTCGCTCTCCTCGTCATCTTCGGCGGAAAAGGCGGAGAATCGGATGGGCTCGCACTCGAGCGTGCGCAGGTTCACCAGGCAGGCCGTCTGCGTACTGCTGAATTCGGGGATCGTCAACAGCAGCACCTCCTGACCTTCAGGACCTGAGAGGAAGAAAAACAACCAGTTGGTGAATCCCACTGAAGGAGGTGTGGTGACAAAGGAGTCGTGGCCTGGGTATGATCAGTTAGAATAAAAGGAGGTGTGGCCTGTCTCAGCGACAGAGGCATGGCCACTGTACCCTTCCAGTCCTAGAAAAGGAGGTGTGTCCTATGTGCAGGTCAGTAACTGTTAAGGGGGCGTGGCCTGTTTACCAGTCACAGCCTTTTCCCAGTTAGGGCGGAGCGAGTGTGTAATAAAGAGTGTGTGATGGTGTGCCGGTCCAGTCCTGACCTGTGATCCGTTTGGACTGGTAGCTCGGAGCGTTTCCACTGAAGTACACATGAGGACACTCACTAAGGATGAACGGGTCCTTCTGGTAGAACGGGTAACAACCTACACACACACACACACACATACACACACAGGGGCTGAAAATTGGCCTAGTGCTAAATACCAAACCAGTACCCATAATGCACTGTGTACTAATGCAGTTCAAAAGGACGTAGTGATGTTATCGTGAACCTGTGAGGGAACAAATCCATCACTGAACAGCATATAAACTTGAAACTGCTGTGTGTGTGTGTGAACGGTGTGTGTGTGTGTGTGTGTGAATGGTGTGTTTTATACCCAGCGTGTCGGGGGCGGTAGGAGCGAGGTGTCGGAGTCGCAGTGTGTTCTCCAGAATCTCCAGGTGATCGTCAACGCTGCTGTACTTCACAATGTCGCTCACGTTCTGTCCCGACGTGCCCAGAAAACTGACCCCACACACACACACACACACACACTCCTTTATTATCCCTCCTTTAACCCATCTTAACTCAGAAAGCACTCGTCGTGATCTTCTTTTTAACCTCATCACAATTTCTTGAAACGTTTAGTCACTAGCAATCAGCGGTTGCCACGGCGACCGTACAACCCCCGGCCCCCCGAAACGGGTCCGACGTGACCAATAGAAAGGCGGGCGTTTCTATTAGAAAAGTTTGGCGCTCACTGTACGCCGTCCAACACGGCCTGGTAGGGGTTGGTGACGAGCTGCAGGGTTCGGTACGAGCCGCACAGCGGGAACATGCAGCCGTGCAGGGCCTGCTGGGGCAGGGTGTAGTTAGTGGGGTCGAACTCTCCCGGCATCACGTCCACCGCTACGGAGGCCTGCAGGAGACAAAACACACACACACACACACACGTATATAAAATCAGTACACGAGCTCCGCGTGTGTAGTAGCTGGAGACGCCTGTGTGTGACCCACTCACCACCAGCTGAACCAGCAGCTCATCCAGCAGCCTGATGGCCTCCACACTTCCTGCCTGCGTCTTCTTAGTCAGATACTTCGCCTGGATTTAAAAACGCGAATCGTTGAGTATTCACACACACACACACACACACACACACACACACACACACGTGGATAATTTCTCCAACACGAACAGCGCCTCACCTTCATGCTGGAGTCTTTATCCTGCGTGCTTCGACTCAGCAGGTTTCCAGCCAGCACGACACGAGAGATGGACGCCGCCCCGCTCTGCTCGCCAACGTCGCCGAGGTGACCCGTTACCGTGTCGACCAGCAGCTGCAATCCCAGCATGCTCTCCGCTCGGCTGCCGCCCAACCCCAGACCCGAAGCCAGGAGCACGAACCTGCAGACCAACCGATCGCCACGGAGTGAATCAGAAACCATAAAAACCCACCGAATGATCTCGAATAGAACAGAGCTCCATATTGTTATTGTACGGAGTATAGAGACGATGACGGCGAACCTGTCCGTGTTTAAAGGTTCTCGGGGCATCTGAGGCGGCAGGTCAGCCACACAGAAATCCTCCACCGTAAATTTACCGTCGTTTTTCTCGGCACCGACGACCGCGATCACACTTCCTGTAGGAGAGGACCACAATATTAATACCACGTCGTCGTTTCTATAGTGACCGCGCTCGTTCACAGGGACGCGTACGGCGGGCGCTCCGTGAAGAGCCAGATTATACAATTCTGATGTTTTCTGTAAGGAGGCGATGAATTAATGAACCTTTACAGAAGGAGTCTCCAGTGTCAGAGGTAAAGCGGTAAGTGTGTAATTTTGGGAAAAAGAGAAAGTGAGAATAGGGGAGAGGGAGAGAGAGAGAGAGAGAGAAAGAGAGAGAGACAGATAGGGTGAAAGACAGAGGGGGAGAGAGGAAGAGAGAGAGAAATATGGAGAGAGAGAGAGACAGAGGAAGAGAGATGTAGAGAAAGAGAGATAGAGAGAGAGAAAGAGAGATACAGAGAGAGATGTATAGAGAGAGAGAGAGAGAGATAGAGATAGATAGAGAGAGAGAGATGTATAGAGAGAGAGAGAGAGATGGCAAGTAATAGAGAGGAGAGAAAGGGAGAGAGAGAGAGAGAAAGAGAGAGATGGAGAGTGAGTGGAGATAGAGAGAGAGAGAGAGAGAGAGAGAGAGAGATGTAGAGAGAGAGAGAGATGTATAGAGAGAGATAGATAGATAGAGAGATAGAGATAGAGAGAGATGTAGAGAGAGAGAGATGTATAGAGAGAGATAGATAGAGATAGAGAGAGAGAGATGTATAGAGATAGAGAGAGATAGAGAGATAGATAGAGAGAGAGATAGAGATGTATAGTGAGGTGTATAGGTGTAGATGGAGAGAGAGATGAGATTTTTATTCCTCACGTATCAGAACACTACTGTATAACGTTCTAAACGTCTCGTTCTGCTTAAACAGACGGATAAGAAAGACGACAGTTATATCCACATCAACCCGCGGAGTGAGAGATGGAACCCCGTCCCGTACCGCACTGTAAACACACGTCACGAGTGACGTCATGACGAGTCACGAGTGACGTCGTGATGAGTCACGAGTGACGTCATGAAGCTAAAACCTTCACCCCGAACCCTCGAGTGTTAAACATCACGATATAACGCAGCGTTATCTCCCACGTGCGCGCGTCTGTTTACCCGTAACAAACTTGGACGTGTCGATCTGGCCCTCCAGCTTGATCCTCTGCAGCTCGTCCTCCAGAATCAGCTCGTCTGATTGGCTGATGTATTTGGCTCGAGGAGGCTGCGGGAGCAGGTTGTGCTGGAACGCCGAGGAACAACAGACCAGGAGACAAAGAGTTCAGTACTGTCTCGTAATGAATGATCACGCGGTACATTTAATACAACTGATCATGTGTGTGTGTGTGTGTGTGTGTGTGTGCGTGTGCGCGTTTCTTATCTCCCCCACCTCCTCGCTGATCTCCTTCAGGATGGACGGCTGCAGCTCCATGTGTTTGAACAGCGTGCCCACGATCACGCACCTCTCGCCCGTCTGCAGGTCACACAGCTTCCTGATGGGCACCGCCATCCCTGAAACGCACGCCGTTTACTGCGCTTAGCGAACAGGACGCGACGAGACTTCCCGTTTCTAATCCCGGACATCTGATTGGTCGGACGGTGGTGATTAGTTCTCTATAACAGCAGCTCGGACAGTAGCGCGGGTTTACATCGACGCGCTCGGTCTGATTCTGATACGCGCGACCGTTCCCATAGCAACAGCTCGTTTCTTGGGTACTCGTTACACATCGTACTTTCATTTGTAATGATTAAAAATGTGTTGTTTTTTTTTTTAAACCGTATACCAACGATATCTCAAAAGAATATCGCGTAATCGTTTATCATGATAGTGATGTAATATCGATATATCGCCCCGCCCTGGTGGTTATAACGGAGAAGCCTGATTGGCGAGTCCTCACCCCATCTGTGCTGTGCTCGGTCGCCCAGGATCTCCCGCATCTGCATGAGGCGCGTGGCGTAGATGTGAGCGTACTGACGGCTGAAGCTGCGCTCCCCGAGACGGAAACACCCCGAGCAGCCGGAGTAGGACGGCTCTTCTCGCTCGAACACCGGCGCGTCCGAGCTCGGAGCACGGAGCAGCGTCTCCTTCGGCACCGTGACGTCCGAGAACATGACTCTGCCCGAGAGAGGAGGAAATCCAGACAGAAACAATCCGATAAACAAACAACAAGTGGAAGAAAAGAGAACACACACACACACGGGAAAAAGATTATAATAAACACAGAGGGGGGAGAGAGAGAGAGAGAGAGAGAGAGAGAGAGAGAGAGAGAGAGAGAGAGAGAGAGAGAGAGAGAGAGAGAGAGAGATAGATAGATAGATAGATAGATAGATAGAGAGAGAGCGAGAGAGTGATGGAGAGACAGAGAGAGAGAGAGAGAGGGAGGGAGAGTGAGTGAGTGAGTGAGAGAGAAAGATGGAGAGAGAGAGAGAGTTACAACTGAAAAAATACCACAGAAATGTGACTATTTTTAAAAATAAAGAAACGTGTATAAACTTCAAAGCCAGTTGTTGATATTAATATGAATAAAATCTTAATTGATTGATTTGAACTGCTTCATTAATCACTTTAATTAAATAAGAGTCAGGGGTTAGGATTACCTGTAATCTCTACCTAGGGGATGATAATTATAGTACAGATTTATATGATGAAGATGAGGATGATGACGAAGATGAAGAAAATGAAGATGATGATGATGATGATGATGATGATGAAGATGACGAGGATGATGATGAAGATGATGATGATGATGATGAAGAATATGATGATGAAGATGATAATGATGAAAATGAAGAAGATAGTTGAAGTGTAAAAGATTAAAAGTGAATATAAAATAAAACTACACTACACAGTGAGTGAATAGTAGAAGATTAAACGCGCAGCTGAACTCCGGATAATGTTCTAAACACTGAAAGGAAGAAAAACTTTCTCTAGAATCAAACTGAAAGTTTAGTTTTAATCTCAAATGTACATTTTGTAGGAATTAAACGAACCTGAAGGCCGTAAACACCGGACGCTGCTTTGGTATCTCGCGCGAAACACTTCACCAAGGGTCCACTTCCGGTTGACGCAACATCCGGTAAAATAAAAGTCGCTGTTATAAAAGTCAGCCTTATTACAGGAAGGTAGAAACGAGTAGAAACATTTAGACTCATTTGTTGCACTTTATTTTCGGAATCAATACATAATATATATATAATTTTTAAATAAAACATTTATTTATATATATAAAAAAACATTGCTGTGCAGTTGTACTGATATAAAAATGCAGTTTATTATAAAACAGTGCAAGAATCTAGAAATTACGGTGAATGAATTACATGTAGTAGGTGTGTGTTATTTAGGGGACACACGGGACAACTTTATGGTTAAATAATTAAATGTTACACTAACGTAATTATTTTTTCAATATTTATATATTTTTATAACATTATAGACCTATTGTTTGGAGTTCTTTTTCATGTTTAACAAATAATTGTTATTTTTTAAAATTGTATTTAGCAAAAAAAAATCCTAAATTCATTTTGAACACTAGATTTTATTTAAAAACCAAACACAAAACCCTTGACGTTATTAGACATGCATTAACGTTACTTTGTGCAGTAACCGTGATGGAGGTGAGGAACCGCGTCAGGACCAGGATGGCCGAGTGGTTAAGGCGTTGGACTTAAGATCCAGTGGACGTGTCCTCGTGGGTTCAAACCCCACTCCTGGTAAAGATGTTAAACACCTGAGTGAGGAGCATGTTCACACAGATCTGTGTCTGTGTGTGTGTGTGTGTATATACAGCCTGCAAAAACCATGACACGATTTAATGTGTTTTTACGTTCACACTCCGAGACTGTGATAGAAATGAAATCAACAAACAGGACGTTGGTGTGGATATATTTTTTATTAGAGACTTAAACCCGACACTTGTTTTTAATCCGCTTATGGTTACATTCGATGACACTGGAGACTCCTTCCATAAACGTTAAGACTTCACCAAAATCGACGATTACACACATTTTTTATCGGCTCGTTATTACTGGAGCGTCCAAGTCCCCGTGAATGAGCCGTTACTATAGAGACGGTCGAGAATTAAAACAGGAGCAGTGATACAGAGCTGTGGGAGCAGTGATACAGATTGCAGCTGCATGTTTATGGGAAATTAATCAACACCCTCTGACCAATCAGATTGGAGAACACAGCTCAAACAACCTCAGATCAAACAACATCAGACCCTGTCATAGCCTGGTTCTGCTCTCGGTAGATCGTTCAGATATTAAGGAGTTTACTTAAACAGCACGCGGTTCGAGACCTAGCTGATGGATTAGATTTAAAAAAAAAAAAAAAAACCCCAAAAAACAAAACAAGATCCAACTAAATCTAATATAACTGATCAAACATCACATCAGGAGAGTTTCCAGCTGTGGAGGAAGGAGATATTCATATTCTACACTGCAGTGATTTATTCTCAGCTGCATAACACACACACACACACACACACACACACTCTACTTCTTTCTCCCTCCTCTCTCCTTCAGTGCCAGGTGAATAACAGATCCGTTGTTCATGTTGTAATACGCCAGAGAGTTGGAGTCCTTAATGAAGATTCCCTGCAGACAAAAAAAAAAAAAAAAAGTCAGTCAAACACTAAATAAACCCTAACGCCTTAAAACAGTAAAGGAAATTCTGCTAAAGCATCAGCGCCATCTAGTGTTCCAGCACAATAACTTCCACACGAGGTCATGGATATGATCACTAGTTATAATACTAGTAACTTTAAACTCGACTCATTCGTAAACCCACACTGAAAGTGTTCTAGTTATGAACGGAACAGAACTTAAACACACGGAAAACACTCCACAGCGCGGATTTATAGATTTATTTAGGAATAGGATCAAAGAACAGAGTGTGTATTTTACCTCGTACTGAAGTTTCTGTTTGCCGGCCGGCATCCCGGTGGCCTCGTGGATCTTAACCTTTATCACAGACACCTAAAAATGGATAAAAGCGCTCGGGTGAGAACTGGAACAGCAGCTTTATTATTCATTATTAATAGTTTTTTTGTTTATGTCTGAGAAAGCAAACGATGGGATTAATGTGGAAATGAACAAGAATAAGCACCATGATGTTTGTGTGTGTGTGTGTGTGTGAGAGAGAGAGAGAGAGAGAGAGAGAGAGAGAGAGAGACTTAGACTGATTTACCTGGTCTGTGAGAGGCAGGGTGAAGCTCAGCACTTGTCCATTCAGCTTCCATTCGGTCTTGTCCTGCATGTTGGGAACCTGAACCTTGACCGCCACGGGACCCTGAAAGATCACCACAAGTACATTACCACACACACACACACACACACAGGTGTAGATCAAATACACACACACACAAATGCTTAAGATTAAATTCACCTTTCTAACAAGCAATTTCACTAAAGGACACTAGGGGGTGCTAATTGATCACAAATAGCAGTGTGTGTGTGTTCACCTTGTTTCTGCGCAGGAACTCGTCCTCCTGGATCAGGTTGTCCTCAGTCTTCATCTTCTTGTTCACCGGCTCGTCATCGTGCGGCACAGGAGGGTGGGAGGGCGGCATGGGGGCGGGTGCAGAACTGGGTGGTTGGGGCACCGGAGGGGCAGGTACAAATGCTACAGGACACAGAAACAAACGGTGATGTTCGCTGCTCGGTTCTCTCTCAGAGAGAACAACAGCGCTGCGTGTTCTTCTGAAGGTCTCACCTGCAGGCACCACCATGGGTGGAGGTCGAGGAGCCATGATGTGGGACGTGGTCGGGGGCATCTGCACCACGTTGATGCGAGGAGCGTGCACCATGGGAGGCATCGGGGTCAGGACCTGACCGGGGGTCAAGCGCACCACGGGGGCCATGGGGGGCCTCGGGAGAACGGGCATGGCGGAGAGCAGGGTGGTGCGCAGCGGAGGAGGAACCTGCCACGACACAGATCCACTGACTTCCGACATGTTCTAAAGAAACAGTTCTACAGAGCGTCAAAGGACAGTCTCAATCGACAGAGTGTCAAAGGGACAGAGTCTCAGTCTACAGAGCGTTAAAGGAATAAACACAGTTTATGACACTTTAATTGATACAATGTATAAATTAAAAGCTAGAATACACGTGCCACTATAATTAGCCAAATTTGCACGATCGTGTCTGAACTTCCCCTTTAATGCTGTAGATAGCTGCAGAGTATTTTATTATATATTTATAGATAGATAGATAGATAGATAGATAGATAGATAGATAGATAGATAGATAGATAGATAGATAGATGTTATGAGTTGAGGGTTGGTACTGACTGCAGGTGGCATTCTGGGAGACGTGGTGATGGGTGGGCTGGGCTTGGGCATGGTGGGCACGGAGGTGGGCAGCGGTGGCATCCCGGTCTCGTTGGGTTTGCTGGGCCCGATCTTGTCCTTGTTCTCATCCTCCTGCACCAGGCCTTTAGCTTTGTGGATGGCTTCGATCTGCTCCTGCAGCGTGATGTTGGCCTGAGCGGCCTGCTGCGTACGCGCCATGCTGCCTGAGTGACCGTCCCACGTCACCTACACACACACACACACACACACACATACACACTGTTCATAAATAAAGCGCACAGAATGTAATATAAAATGTGATTGTTCATCCTCCGTCACTGACCTTCTCCTCGGGTTTCTGGATCTCCTCCTCTCCGATCTTCTTACCGATGGCGGTTTCTTCCACACCGAAGATATCCGTTCTTCTCTCGGCCAGCTGCTTCAGGCTGCTCTCGATGTCCAGGCCGGGAGCGTACACCTCCTCTTCGATCTGTCGTTCTCGGAGGTTGCGGTCTCGCTGCTCCAGCCAGCGCGGGTCCAGCAGCCCGATACGCATGTGCTCCTGCATCTTACTGGCCGGGATCCTCTCACCCGTGATCGGGGAGATGAGGAACTCGTCACCGGGAGGTAACACGGCCTGAGGCTTCGAGGCTGGAGAGAGAGGGAAAGAGAGAGAGAGAGATGAACCCTTAATCAGGAGGTTCCTCAGTGGTCAGGATGAGATCCTGAGGGTCTGGAGGTCTCACCCTTGGGGTCGTAGTCTTTGCGGATGATGACCTGGTCTGGAGTTGGAGGCAGAGGAGGAGGCATCGGGTTTTCAGGAGGAAGTGGAGCCTTCATCGAATCCTCGTCGTCATCCGAACCCTACGAGATATCACACACACACACACACACACACACACACACACACACACGGGCATGAGACGTGACGAATCCAGAACACAGAGTAATCATCATTTTATAAGCTTCTGTTCTGGACATGGTGTGATGACATCATCTTCACCTCGTCCATGTCCTGCAGCTGCGTGTCCTGATCCAGCTGAGCTGAGTGTCCTTCGTTTCTGTTCTCTCGCTCGTCCTCCTCGTCCTCGCTCTCCACCTCCATCTCCACCTCCTCGCTCTCTCCGTACTTCTCGTAGCGCTCCTGGATCAGGATGCGAGCTCCCAGTTCCTCAGGAGTGGTGGGGGGAGGGAAGTTCCCTGAGAGAAACCCGTCACAGACAATGTTACACACACACACACACACACACACACACACACACACACTCTCTCTCTCTCCTCACAATTAGTAAGGGAGATCAAAGTAAAGATCACACAAACTCTCTCTCTTTCTCTCTCGCTCCATCTCTCACACACATCTTTGTCCACTCCTCTTCCTCACCTTGCTCGTTGGGCTGGAAGTCGACCGTCTCCACGACGACGAAGTCATGCCAGTCGATCTGAGCGTATGCCACACGCTCTTTCTCTCTCTCCTCCTCCTCTTTCCTCCTCTCTCGCTCCTGGTACTTGGCCCACTCCACTCTGTACCTCACCTGACACGCACACACACACACACACACACACACACAGGTCAAGTTATCACTATTATACACAACCTTACTTACAATATTATATTTTATATAAAAACATACGGTTAAAAATGGCAATAAACACCGCAGGGGAACTTTGTGAACGAATGACTTTAGTTCTGATGATAAACATTCACACTCCCGTTACCTGATCCAGGACCTCGCGGGGATTCTCCGCCTCGCGCTTCAGTTTCTGCAGCAGTCCTTTCGGGGGGATCAGAATCTTTAAAACACACACACACACACACACACACACACACACACACACACACACACTTTACACTCCAGTCCATCTAACGCAAGCAAAACAATCACCATTAAGCTGAATTGATGTTTTCACGACGTGATAACGTCATAAAACGAGGAGGCCCTCGCTCGTACGCACCTTGGTGTACTGCTCCACCAGTTTGGTGAAGTAGTTGAAGAGGCTGTGCTGAGGACGCAGGAAGTCGAACTGGTAGTTCCTCTGCTCCTTCTGCATGAGCTGCGTGAGGAACTGGCGGCCGTTACGTGCCACGAACTGAGCCGTCAGCTTCACCACGTCCAGGTCGAAGGCCGAGATGGAGGGCGGGTCGGCCATGAACTCGAACTCGGGCGGAGGCTCCTTGGGGACGACCGTCTCATGGATGACCTGCGCCTGGACCTGGAGGAAGCATGACATGACAAAGAGTTATTATTATTACTATTATCATTATCATCATTATTACTATTACTGAGTGAGAGGAAGTAACCGGACCTTCTGCGGGAGCTGCTGCTGGGCCTGCTGCAAGGACTGCTGCTGCATGACCTTAGGCACGGCGGCCGACGGCTCCTGAGCTTTGCCTTCCTTGAACTCGTTGACCTTGTGGCGGTAGTAGGCATGGTACGGGTCGTTGGGGTTCAGGAAGTTAAACTTGGGGTTGTTGATCTCGTTCTGACGAATCCTCGCTTCAAACTCGGGCCCGTTCCTGTACGGAGCGATTCAGACACACCCCCTGAGACTTTTTCACAACACCAGACACGCGTTTCGATCTAGAGGTCGAGCGATACCGGGTTTTGACAGATAACTAAATCGGACGGTACATACATACCGATTAATCAACCGACAGATTTTAATACCGATACTGAACGAAAACATAACACGCCGAGTAAAACACTGCTGAACTTTATCCCAGAAATAAACAGTCCCATGAAAATGCGCTGTACTTTAAAAAATGGAATAAATATATAAATGTTAATAAAAATTAAAGTAAATAAAAAGATATCCATCCAAACTGAACCAAAAATAACGCTCCAAATAACAAATAAAAATAGAAACGTCCAAAATGATTGGAAAAACACTTCAAATAACAAGACAAAATTAACCAGTGATGGATTGTATTTCGCCTCTAGAGGCCGCTCTCGTGCTGTATAAGAACAGCGGACCCTTCTCATCCGCTCAACAGCGGACACGGCCGGGAAAAACAATCACTGTGTGATAGTTCCAGCAATCGGTTATCGGTGCTGATTGATTGGTCGACCTCTAATCGAGATATTCAGGTTTGCACGCTGTTATTAAACCAATAAAAAAAATTTTTTTAAAAATCGCCCAACCCTAAAATTCAAGAAATTCTTCTGTCATGCGAACACAAAACAACTTCTTTCACTCCATCGTCGCCAAGTTCTCTCAGCGTGAGGAAATTCTTTGCCGGCGTAAATGCTGCTATGACGCTCAACTAAAATCGACCAATAGGATCGCACCAGACCTTCGGGACAACTTCGAATGTGGGACTGAGGATGTCGCTAGCTAATTAAAAAACCCAGATAATTACAAGCTCACGTGAAACTATTTCACGTTTCCCGGTTAAACAGCCTCGAACAGAGACGCAACGTTTAAACCACAGATCTACCGTTAGAGGATCTTCACTGTACACGCGTAAGCGTGCGCACAGTCCGCTAGAGACGAGAATGTTGAGGAACGTACCTCGCGACGAAGCTGGCGGTCTTGTCCACGATGTTGCGCACTTCAGGAGGAGGGTATATGATCCCCACGATGGACTTAGTGGCCGGAGATTCTTCCTTCTGCTCGTCGGCCTGCGTACAAAAAACACGGAACCGGTCATTTTAACATACGCGGCACAAATATCGTCGGCTTAACCACGCCCATCCATCGCTCGTAAATACACGTGAACGACACAAGACGTGAAATAAACAGAACCGATCAACTACTTCAGAAAATAATTAAAGAATCCTACAAAATGGAAACATTTAAAAACAAGGAAACTGTAACATTCTAATATAACATAGTAGTCGCACTCACACCCGGCGATACCAAAAAAGAAAAGTTATCGTGAAGTAAACATATCGCGATATCGTGACGTCATATCGAACTGGGCCTAATGATGTTTTACACAAGTTCAAATCCTTAAAGCAAAGCTGTATAAAACATGTGACTTTTTTTACATTTACATTTTTTACAAGACTTGAATATTATTTAGCTTAACGACGAACTAGCCGCTAAGCTAACTGCTAGCGCTCACCTTGTTGTTAGCCTCGGGCTGAGAGATCTGCACCGGCGGCATGGCGACGCTACGGATCTCGCTGATTCTCCAGATCGGAAATACACACACACACTGGAGCTCCGATCAACGGCGGAGCTTTTAATGATCCTTAAATAACACAGATCAATAAAGTTTATTGTTTAAAGATGATCAAAACGTCGGCGGGTGGAGAGAAAAAAAAACCCTTCCCTCTCTCGGCTCGACGGAAGCCGCTAGTGTTGAAGATGACACCACTTCCGGTAAGTAAATTGTAGAGAATTATGGGAAATGAAGTCCTGACAATCACGTCAGTTCCTTCATTTTGTTCGCGTTTCATTCTGAGACAAGTTTCTGTGTGATTTGCGATGAAGTGAGAAGATATTAGGATGTTCTCACGGGTTATATCGTTTCTAACAAAGGGAAATATTTATAACGTGGAGTGATTTAGTACATTCACGGACTACATATCCCATAATCCTTTTCGGAACGCGTCGATTGACGATTCCGGCTGTTTCCGTGGTAACGAGTCGTAAACAGGCACTGCTTCATCAGCGTGTAGTAGAGGCCGTTCGCCGAGTAGTAATGATTCTGGTTTGATGATGTTTGTTGATGTTTGACCATGAGTCATCTTCTAGGAGCCGGGGACTGCGTGGAGAGTCTGCGCAGAGATGTGATCGATTTACAAGGCGCGCTCGTCGAGGTGTTCTCGCGCACCGGACCGGTCCGTTTCCGGTCGTGGAAGTTCCCGGATAAGGAGTCATGTGATTTGGACCTGGTGCAGCTGCTGGAGCAGTATGACTACGTGGAGGGAGAGGAGGAGTTTAACCAGCACTCACACGTCGTGCTGTTAGAGCTGGTGATTGACAGGTGACGTCACTTGATTGATTCAATTCAATTCTCATTCGTTTACAAAGAAAATAGTTCTGAATAAGGGTAAATAAATCACAGGTGGAACGTGGAGAGATGAAAAGGGATTTACATTGATGAAGGTGTGTGTGTGTGTGTGTGTTCAGACTGCTGCTCCTGCTACAGAGTTTTAACGCCTACACTGAGCAGATGTTAGGGGGACCGAGAGCAGGGGATTGTGGGACGGCCGGAGGATCGGTGTGTGTGGGCCTGGTGGTGAAACGCTACTGGAGCAATCTAATCCAGTTCAGCAGCCAGCAGAGACAACAGGTAAATCATCCTCAACCAAAGAAGACGTGAAAAATTTGAACTCTCTGTCGGTCGGATTCCGGTACAGAGAACCGTATGGGATCAGAGACATCTCTGTTTATACATTAAATACAAGGACGTGCTGTGAGCGCTGTCTGATCATCTTCAGATCATATCAGACAGCGAGAAGGTTTAAAGCGGAAAATGTATTTTTCAGAGAATGAGCAGCG
>CM022780.1:1605231-1707992 GCA_012411365.1 Ameiurus melas
TTTTGTGCGATGAAGGCCCAAATTTAGAATATTACTCAAAGACAGTTCAAATTCAACACAGAAGCAAATACACACATCCGTAAACCCAGTTGGAGACAGAAAAAAAGACACCATGAGTGAGAAGAAGCAAGGGTCCAGACTATTTCCACCTCTCGAGATTCACACCCATGAGAATTCTCAGGTGATCTGACACCTGGAGCTTAAGTTCCAGTATCTATACTGAGTTTACATAGTAAATAACCAATATATTTAGAAAGACTATGATATCAATACCAATAGGGTTAAAAAGAGCGCATCGAAATTTACAATGATGTTTACAAAAGTTTCTCAGAAATTTCCCATTAGGATTCAAAGTTGGAGAGAAAACAATTTAGAGACGACCTTGGTCTCACAGATAATGCAGACATTACCTGACCCAGAGTGTTTACTTTAGCGCGTGCTCTGAAGACAGAAGCGGTTTCCAAAATTTCCATACCATTACATTTACATTTATTCTTCTACACGCTTTCATCCAAAGTGACTTACAAATGAAGTACATGCAAAGCGATATATCCAGCAGAGAACTATACAAGTAGTGCCGCAATACACGATCCGTTGATTGAGTTCCAGAAGAAGCGAAGTGTACAGGTGTAAGAGCTATTTATTTATTTATTTATTTATTTATTTATTTATTTATTTGAATGACCTGGTCATGTGTTCACGGAACAGGTGGGTTGGGTCTTCCACTGTTTTTTTTTTTTTTTTTTGAAGATTCTGAGAGGTTCTGCGGTCCGGATTGAGGTTGGAAGTTCATTCCACCACTGAGGAGCAGTTAGTGTGAAGGATCTGGAATAGTTACATACCATCCACCGCTACTGTCGCGATTAGACCGATGAGCGCTTCTGCTGAACGGAGTGTGCGCTCAGTCTCTCCTCCACAGGACAGAGGTAAGGATCTAACGGTCGTTTGTATACTCTGTTTAAGTTAATGGAGTATTTATGCTCCTGAATCTTAAGTAGAACTAGAACACGTTCGGATCTGGACCGTTTCAGAAGTCTTTCGACTGTAAATCCCATCTGTTACTGTCGGCATCTTAGGCTTTATGAATCTCCATGATGCGCGGTTCCCCGGTCCGACTCTCCCCGCGGATTTTTTTTTTATTATTAAGCGGTAGAAGATGGATGGTCTGAGCTCATGGAGATTCTCCTCTTTTAGACAGAGTCTTGATAACGACACTATGTAGCAGTAACAAACCGGCTGTGGAGATGATAACGGTCCTTTGTAAATAAGCTTGTCCAGACGGGGCATTTATTAGGTGCGATTATGAACCGCGCAGTGCGGGAATTGTCGGCTCTGACGCGCGGTTTCACACACACTCCGTTTGCGGTGATCAGAAAAGGACATGAAGGTGGACAGTTTCACACCAGGGTTCCTGGATGTCGTGTTAATGTTTCATTCTAGACGTAAATTACGGATAGCGTTCGAGGCGGTCACTTTCCGCTCTCACAGTACAGATGTTGTTACAGGTGTGACCCCAAGAGGTGAGGTGATCGGATTATCGAGAGTCTTTCTGAGTGCTAATAAAGGTCAGGGATTTGTCCTTTGTTCAGGGATGGAGCTTGATGTCCTACAGCCGCTCCCATGCTAACTGTATGGATGCCCCTTTAGAAGGTATTACACACAGATTGCTGAGACTCAGATAAAGGGTCCCTTTGAGCATTCGGCCTTATTGTGGCACAAGCGCATCCTAACCCGTTCGGGGTGGAATCTGCTGAGAGGTAGTTCACATCGCAACCATGTGGACATTCCCTTAGGCCACAAAAAACAAAAAAAAAACAAAAAAAAAACCGGATCTGCAAGGTGAAAAATGTTGTTAGAGCGGTGAAAGAGAGCGGGTTATCCGCTAATTGAAAGGGTTGGTTCGATTCCCGGCCCGGATGACTCCATATGCTGAAGTGTCCTTGGGCAAGTCACTGAACCCCAAGTTGCTCCCGATGGCAAGACACCCACCTGCAGACCATTGGCAGCAGGTGTTCTGGACTGAAGAGTCACAGTGTGAGATATTTGGCTCTAACAGGATGCAGTGTGTTCGGCGGAACAAGGATGAGAGTCTGAAAGCAGTAGAGAAGAACGCTGGAGGTTCCTTTCCGTTTTGGGGCGCCATTTCTGAATACGGGTCTGGACTGAGGCTAAAAATCAACATTTCAGCCGTCGAAAGAAGCCGCGTGTGTGCTCCAGTGTTCAACAACATCAGAGGAAGTGTGACTATTAACTATGTCGGAAAGAATGACGGTAAGTCGGGGTTTGGGATCTGTTGTTCTGCACACGTGACCTACACATCTCTATTACCCGCGTTTTAATTCAGATCAAGACTTAAAAAAACCCTATGAAATATTTCAGTAGCCTAGAATTATTTATTAAGCATTTTTATTAATTGTTGAAGTTTAAATAACTTGCGTATTTATATATTATTAATTTAGTATTATTGTTATTATTATTATTATTATTATTATTATATTTTAACTACTATTATAGTAGTATATTTTAATATTCAATTAAGAAGCTTTCTGAAAACGAAAAAAATAAAAAAAAAAAGGCTTGTTAATTTATTGTTTATTTAGAAATCCAAATCCTAAAATTCGTTTTTTTCGATTTCAGTTAAAAATAAGAAATTTGAAAACTGTTACGATACGTGACCGTGGTGTAGACGGAGGCGGACTGGACACGGGCGTAGGCGCAGATCGATGCTTTTATTTACACGCTTTGAAGAGACAGGACACACTCTTCATTCAAAGCACAGAACGCAAAGCATAACGTTAACTCAAGTTACTTCCGTATTTATCTACAACTCAAACACCTATTCACGTACATACACATATAAACATACATAATAATCACGAGCGATGCGCGCGGGAAACACAGGTCCTTAAATAGAGGCAGGTGATCACCCTATCACCGCCGACACCTGCTGAGAGTTCACGTTGTTGTGTTTAATTTTAAGGAAAAAAGTGTTAAAACACATAAATCTGATCACTGCATTAACGAAAATGTGCAGGTATAATAATAATAATAATAATAATAATAATAATAATAATAATAATAATAATAATAATAATAATAATAATAATAATAATAATAATAATAATAATAATAATAATAATAATAATAATAATAATAATAATAATAATAATAATAGGCCTATGGCTGCCTCACAGAAAGTGTAAAGAACTATATTGCTTATTGCACTGGAAATACCATAACATTATGGTAAATTAAAATGAAGTCATATTTAATGTTTATTAAATGTGCAACTCCATCTCTTCATTTACAGTGATAAAGAAAATCCTGAACATCGGTGAGGAAACATATGAAGTTCAGGCTCAGGTAAGATTCCCACGCACTGTAGAACAGACTTTAATACAGTGTCAGTGCTAATGAACGTGATTACTTCGTTTATATTGTGAATAAAACTGATACTGAGCTGAATATAGTAACAGATCTGAGCAGTAAATAGAAGGATTCTGTCTCCTGGTGAATTAGTGAATAAATCAACTCCATGATTTGATCTTTTCTCTGTTTTTCAGACGATTGCTCCATCGAAGAAGTGTTTATCATCTGTTTATCCGTCTGATCGGAGGATTGATGTTTCAGCTGTTGATGGAAGCAATGTTTTTGCTCCTGTTACCTACAACAGCACAGGAACATTGATAATTAACTATTTCGGTAAGAATGAGGGTTAATAGTGGGGTGGGAGATAAGACATGAAAAAAGGCTTCAACATATATATATATATATACTCATTCAATTCAATGACCTTTCTGTCAACTTCTGATAGTCGCTCGACTATGTTTTTCATATTTTTCCAGCGGAACCTGAATAATGTGTAAATTGCTCCATCTTTTCATTTTCAGTGATGAAGAAGTTCACAAACATCGACGATGCAAAAACTGAACCTCACGCTCAGGTAAGATTTCTAAGGAATGTAGAACAGACTTTAATACAAGTGTCAGTGCAGATGAACGTGATTACTTCATTTATACTGTGAATAAAACTGGACTGATATTGGTACTGATTTTAACTAGTAACAGATCAGTGCAGTAAATAAAGTGTTTTCCAGGTGATTGTACCACTGAGGAGGTCATCATCTTATCCCCCCTCCAGTCTGAGAATAAATATTTCTGCTTTTGACGGAAGCACTGTTTGTTCTCCAGTTTTTCACAACTGCACAGGAACACTGACTATCAACTATTTCAGGTTAGTAGGGATACCAAAAATTCTAAAATTAGCTGGAGAAAGGCCAGAGGGTGTTGTGTCTGAGCAAATGTCTGGTAACAGGGCCACCCATGTAAGCCAGCCTGTTGAGGGGCAGTCATGTGATGAACAGTCTCAGATGGATTAGCTGTGCAATGGACCCTAGCTTTAGGAAATTTGTGGGGAACGAGCTGGAGTTACTGTGTGATTGGTGTTTCTGCGTGTGTCGTGCTACACTTTTGAATTGAAGATGTGCCGACTATGATCCTCTGACCCCGGTAGTATAGTTGTACATGTTCACTCCCCAACAGAACATCTATAGTATGTCTGTAGGCACACTACTGTGGGTCATTGTTTTATACGGTCTACTGGGATGATTTGAACAGATACTGTGATGTCTAGAAACTGCCACTGTTCCAGCTAAACATGTATAATGTGTAGCCTATAATGTTTCATCTCTTCATTTACAGTGAGAAAGAACTTCATGAACATCAGTGAACAACTTGAACCTGAACTTCAGGCTCAAGGTAAGATGGTGAGATTTGGAAAGAATTGGTGATGGACTTTCATACTAAATTCACTCACTAATATCTATCTGTTTGTTTCAGCACACTTCATCTGACAGTGCCATAGAAACAGTGATGGACTGGACCTCACGCACAGTGTTCCTGGGATATGCTCCGTGATCAGTGGATAGCTTCACGTGGACACTATAGACTTGACATCCACAATATTTTTTAATAAATCATTTCTCCCCTGTCTGGAACAACACCCTCCTACCTCACCTCTCTCCTGAAGGCCTACGTTCCCTCACGCAATCTGCGATCGACTAGCGACCGACGTTTAGTAGTTCCCACTCAGCGTGGCGCAAGGTCCCTTTCCAGAACCTTCACACTAACTGTTCCTCAGTGGTGGAATGCACTTCCAACCTCAATCCGGACTGCAGAATCTCTCACTATCTTCAAAAAACAGCTAAAGACCCACCTCTTCTGTGAACACCTAACCAACTCAGAGGGAAGAGAAAAAAAAAAAACCCACACACAATGCACTTACACCTCTACTCTGTGCACTTTGCTTCCTCTGGTATTCAATGAATGGATCTTGTATAGTAGCACTACTTGTATTGTTCTCTGCTTGATATATCACTTTGATTATTTGTAAGTCGCTTTGGATAAAAGCGTCTGCTAAGTGAATAAATGTAAATGTAAATGTATGTTGTTTTTGGAAGCCTAGTAATGTGGATTGTTTTTAAACTGCTCTTTTAAACATTTTTACATCCTAAAGGTTTGTGGTTAGAATGTGTGTAATACATACGACTGTTTTAAACACATTATTTTTTTAAACTTTACTTTAACACCTAAACTTTTTATTCAAAGGTCAGCAGGGATCCTTAAAAACGTAATCAACATATGTTTTCATTATTTTCACAAAATAAATATTCTACTCCTGTATGTACACATTCAAACATCGTGCTTTTCTAACATTGTGTTTACACAAACGATATAACGCCACACAGTAACACAAACACATCCCCATATTAACATCATTATTTCTTTCCAGATGTATTTCACCCCACCAAACACCAAACTCATTCACATCAACACCTTTTGTTGGGAGTGGGGGCTATTCCCCCACACACCCCCTCTCCCCCACTGTCCCAAACACAAAGGAGACAGATTGATCAGCTGATACACTTGATAAGGGTTACCCCCTCACCACACCCACCACCCACACAGACCTGTCAGTTAGGGAAGCACAGAGGGTCATAAATGATCACACACAACACTTTGATTGACAGTTTGACAGAAAGTGTATGATATAACTATTATTATTATTGTTATTATTATTATTATTATTATTATTATTATTATTATTATTATTATTATTATTATTATATTATTATTAGTAGTAGTACTAATATAAGTATTAGTAGTAGTATTATTAATAGTAGTAGCAGGCCTAGTCGTATTAGTAGTATTAGTAGTGGTAGTATAGTAGTATTAGTACATTTACATGACATTTATTCATTTAACAGACGCTTTTATCCAAAGCGACTTACAAATGAGAAAATACAAGCAAAAGTAATAGTATTAGTAGTAGCATTAGTAGTAGCAGGCCTAGTACTATTAGTAGTATTAGTATTGATATGAATAGTATTAAATATACAGAACAGGTAATAGTACAGTAGTAGTACAGACATGAAGTCTGTAGGCCAGAGGGAAGCCACTCCTCAGTAAAAGGCACATGTCCGCCCACCTGGAGTTTGCTAACAGGCACCTGAAGGACTCTCAGACCACGACCAAGACAAAGATTGAACTCTTTGGCCTGTAGGGCAAGCGTCATGTCTGGAGGAAACCAGGCACCTCTCATCACCTGGCCAATACCACCCCTACAGTGAATCATGGCGGTGGCAGCATGATGCTGTGGGGATGTTTTTCAGCAGCAGGAACTGGGAGACTAGTCAGGATCGAGGGAAAGATGAATGCAGCAATGTACAGAGATATCCTTGATGAAAACCTGCTCCAGAGTGCTCTGGATCTCAAGAAACACGTGTAAAAGTACTTGTGAGGCACCATCTGAATTGTGAGTAAGTTTCTTTGACATTTTTTGTATTTCTTGTTTATAATTTATTTTCATATCTGCTCTATATTTCATATTTCTATTTTATATACGGTTATACTGCTTGCAAGTGGTTTACTGTACTCCCTACTTCATAATATCATTATATTATCCTAATATCTGTGTTGGGGCCTTTTGGGTGTGTGTGTGTTCGAGAGAGGGAGAGACAGAGTGTGTGTGTGTGTTGTGCCTATACTGACCTTGCTGCAGATGTGTAAGAGTGTGTGTGTTATCTATGTGTGTGTGTGTGTGTTTGTGTGTGTGTGTGTGTGTGTGTGTGTCCCTAAATCTCTTATATTTCTCTGTAACTAATAAATCCATTTTTCCCTCTATTGGAGGGGTGGAGTTGAATCTGAACTCTCTTCAGATCGCACATCTCACAGCCGACATCGCTGTGCTACTCGACCCCCTCTGAAAATGGAAATGCGGGGTCCCCCAAAAGCCCCCCAGGTTACATGGCAGATGGATGATATCAGCCGATATGGTGAACTTCTCATGGCTCTTTAAACTAAAGAAAAGAAAAAGAATCAGCATCATCCAAAGCACAATGTACCAATATATAAAAGCTTCATTGCTGAACAACTAATTAATGATATTGAAAAAACAAGTCTGCTACATTAATGTAAATGTAAACTAAGCCTCCACCAATGAGTACACTTCGAGCGGCGTCTAGTCAGTGCTCTGGTAACTGGGTGGTTACCATGGTAACGGCCTTTTCTGTGTTGCCTTCAAATATGCCTGCTACATTGAGTTGCTGTAGTCCAGTTTAGTATCCCACATTTCAGACAGAACTGTCCCACATCAGGACATGCAGACTATCTGAAACGACTTGGCACTAAGAGCTCTGATATGTCTACCATTTCTTTGAGGAGAGTGAGATATTGTGTGAGATATAATGCATACATTGCCTGACCCAGAGTGTTTACTTTAGCGCATGCTCTGAAAACAGAAGCGTGTTCCAAAAATTTCCATTTATACTTTTACACGCTGTGTTTTACACACCAAAGTGACTTACAAATGAAGAAGTACATCCAAAGATATATCCCGGCAGAGAACTATACAAGTAGTGCCGCAATACATGATCCGTTGATGGAGTTCCAGAATGCGCAGAGTAGAGGAATCTCACACACACCTCCTCGCATCTCACACACCACACACCACACACTTCCTCTCTCTCACACACACACACCACACACTTCCTCTCTCTCTCTCACACACACACACACACACACACAGTAGCGCTGCTCGTGCGCGGCTTGCCATCGGGACAACTTGGTGACGCCAGAGGCTAAGAGTCGTGGAGTGGTCGGGAATCGAACCGTCAACCCTACGATTAGTGGACAACCCGCTCTACCACCTGCGCCACAGCCGCCCACAGGTAAGGACCTAACGGTCGTTTGTATACTCTGTTTAAGTTAATGAAGTTTTTATGGTTCCGAATCTTAAGTAGAACTAGAACACGTTCGGATCTGGACCGTTTTAGAAGTCTTTCGGCTGTAAATCCCATCTGTTACTGTCGGCATCTTAGGCTTTATGAATCTCCATGATGCGCGGTTCCCCGGTCCGACTCTCCCCGCGGTTTTATTTTTATTATTAAGCGGTAGAAGATGGGTGGTCTGAGCTCATGGAGATTCTCCTCTTTTAGACAGAGTCTTGATAACGACACTATGTAGCAGTAACAAACCGGCTGTGGAGATGATAACGGTCCTTTGTAAATAAGCTTTCACACACACTCCGTTTGCGGTGATCAGAAAAGGACATGAAGGTGGACAGTTTCACACCAGGGTTCCTGGATGTCGTGTTAATGTTTCATTCTAGACGTAAATTACGGATAGCGTTCGAGGCGGTCACTTTCCGCTCTCACAGTACAGATGTTGTTACAGGTGTGACCCCAAGAGGTGAGGTGATCGGATTATCGAGAGTCTTTCTGAGTGCTAATAAAGGTCAGGGATTTGTCCTTTGTTCAGGGATGGAGCTTGATGTCCTACAGCCGCTCCCATGCTAACTGTATGGATGCCCCTTTAGAAGGTATTACACACAGATTGCTGAGACTCAGATAAAGGGTCCCTTTGAGCATTCGGCCTTATTGTGGCACAAAGCGCGCATCCTAACCCGTTCGGGGTGGAATCTGCTGAGAGGTAGTTCATATCGCAACCATGTGGACATTCCCTTTAGGCCACAAAAAAAAAAAAAAAAAAAAAAAAAAAACCGGATCTGCAAGGTGAAAAATGTTGTTAGAGCGGTGAAAGAGAGCGGGTTATCCGCTAATTGAAAGGGGTTGGTTCGATTCCCGCGCCCGGATGACTCCATATGCTGAAGTGTCCTTGGGCAAGTCACTGAACCCCAAGTTGCTCCCGATGGCAAGACACCCACCTGCAGACCATTGGCAGCAGGTGTTCTGGACTGAAGAGTCACAGTGTGAGATATTTGGCTCTAACAGGATGCAGTGTGTTCGGCGGAACAAGGATGAGAGTCTGAAAGCAGTAGAGAAGAACGCTGGAGGTTCCTTTCCGTTTTGGGGCGCCATTTCTGAATAGGGTCTGGACTGAGGCTAAAATCAACATTTCAGCCGTCGAAAGAAGCCGCGTGTGTGCTCCAGTGTTCAACAACATCAGAGGAAGTGTGACTATTAACTATGTCGGAAAGAATGACGGTAAGTCGGGGTTTGGGATCTGTTGTTCTGCACACGTGACCTACACATCTCTATTACCCGCGTTTTAATTCAGATCAAGACTTAAAAAAAACCCTATGAAATATTTCAGTAGCCTAGAATTATTTATTAAGCATTTTTATTAATTGTTGAAGTTTAAATAACTTGCGTATTTATATATTATTAATTTAGTATTATTGTTATTATTATTATTATTATTATTATTATTATATTTTAACTACTATTATAGTAGTATATTTTAATATTCAATTAAGAAGCTTTCTGAAAATGTAAAAAAAAAAAAAAAAAAAAAAGGCTTGTTAATTTATTGTTTATTTAGAAATCCAAATCCTAAAATTCGTTTTTTTCGATTTCAGTTAAAAATAAGAAATTTGAAAACTGTTAGGATACGTGACCGTGGTGTAGACGGAGGCGGACTGGACACGGGCGTAGGCGCAGATCGATGCTTTTATTTACACGCTTTGAAGAGACAGGACACACTCTTCATTCAAAGCACAGAACGCAAAGCATAACGTTAACTCAAGTTACTTCCGTATTTATCTACAACTCAAACACCTATTCACGTACATACACATATAAACATACATAATAATCACGAGCGATGCGCGCGGGAAACACAGGTCCTTAAATAGAGCAGGTGATCACCCTAATCGCCGACACCTGCTGAGAGTTCACGTTGTTGTGTTTAATTTTAAGGAAAAAAGTGTTAAAACACATAAATCTGATCACTGCATTAACGAAAATGTGCAGGTATAATAATAATAATAATAATAATAATAATAATAATAATAATAATAAAATAATAATAATAATAATAATAACAATAATAATAATAATAATAATAATAATAATAATAATAATAATAATAATAATAGGCCTATGGCTGCCTCACAGAAAGTGTAAAGAACTATATTGCTTATTGCACTGGAAATACCATAACATTATGGTAAATTAAAATGAACTCATATTTAATGTTTATTAAATGTGCAACTCCATCTCTTCATTTACAGTGATAAAGAAAATCCTGAACGTCGGTGAGGAAACATATGAAGCTCAGGCTCAGGTAAGATTCCCACGCACTGTAGAACAGACTTTAATACAGTGTCAGTGCTAATGAACGTGATTACTTCGTTTATATTGTGAATAAAACTGATACTGAGCTGAATATAGTAACAGATCTGAGCAGTAAATAGAAGGATTCTGTCTCCTGGTGAATTAGTGAATAAATCAACTCCATGATTTGATCTTTTCTCTGTTTTTCAGATGATTGCTCCATCGAAGAAGTGTTTATCATCTGTTTATCCGTCTGATCGGAGGATTGATGTTTCAGCTGTTGATGGAAGCAATGTTTTTGCTCCTGTTACCTACAACAGCACAGGAACATTGATAATTAACTATTTCGGTAAGAATGAGGGTTAATAGTGGGGTGGGAGATAAGACATGAAAAAAGGCTTCAACATATATATATATATATACTCATTCAATTCAATGACCTTTCTGTCAACTTCTGATAGTCCCTCGACTATGTTTTTTATTTTCTTCCTCCATCTTTTCATTTTCAGTGATGAAGAAGTTCACAAACATCGACGATGCAAAAACTGAACCTCACGCTCAGGTAAGATTTCTAAGGAATGTAGAACAGACTTTAATACAAGTGTCAGTGCAGATGAACGTGATTACTTCATTTATACTGTGAATAAAACTGGACTGATATTGGTACTGATTTTAACTAGTAACAGATCAGTGCAGTAAATAAAGTGTTTTCCAGGTGATTGTACCACTGAGGAGGTCATCATCTTATCCCCCCTCCAGTCTGAGAATAAATATTTCTGCTTTTGACGGAAGCACTGTTTGTTCTCCAGTTTTTCACAACTGCACAGGAACACTGACTATCAACTATTTCAGGTTAGTAGGGATACCAAAAATTCTAAAATTAGCTGGAGAAAGGCCAGAGGGTGTTGTGTCTGAGCAAATGTCTGGTAACAGGGCCACCCATGTAAGCCAGCCTGTTGAGGGGCAGTCATGTGATGAACAGTCTCAGATGGATTAGCTGTGCAATGGACCCTAGCTTTAGGAAATTTGTGGGAAAACGAGCTGGAGTTACTGTGTGATTGGTGTTTCTGCGTGTCGTGCTACACTTTTGAATTGAAGATGTGACTATGTATCCTCTGACCCCGGTAGTATAGTTGTACATGTTCACTCCCCAACAGAACATCTATAGTATGTCTGTAGGCACACTACTGTGGGTCATTGTTTTATACGGTCTACTGGGATGATTTGAACAGATACTGTGATGTCTAGAAACTGCCACTGTTCCAGCTAAACATGTATAATGTGTAGCCTATAATGTTTCATCTCTTCATTTACAGTGAGAAAGAACTTCATGAACATCAGTGAACAACTTGAACCTGAACTTCAGGCTCAAGGTAAGATGGTGAGATTTGGAAAGAATTGGTGATGGACTTTCATACTAAATTCACTCACTAATATCTATCTGTTTGTTTCAGCACACTTCATCTGACAGTGCCATAGAAACAGTGATGGACTGGACCTCACACACAGTGTTCCTGGGATATGCTCCGTGATCAGTGGATAGCTTCACGTGGACACTATAGACTTGACATCCACAATATTTTTTAATAAATCATTTCTCCCCTGTCTGGAACAACACCCTCCTACCTCACCTCTCTCCTGAAGGCCTACGTTCCCTCACGCAATCTGCGATCGACTAGCGACCGACGTTTAGTAGTTCCCACTCAGCGTGGCGCAAGGTCCCTTTCCAGAACCTTCACACTAACTGTTCCTCAGTGGTGGAATGCACTTCCAACCTCAATCCGGACTGCAGAATCTCTCACTATCTTCAAAAAACAGCTAAAGACCCACCTCTTCTGTGAACACCTAACCAACTCAGAGGGAAGAGAAAAAAAAAAAACCCACACACAATGCACTTACACCTCTACTCTGTGCACTTTGCTTCCTCTGGTATTCAATGAATGGATCTTGTATAGTAGCACTACTTGTATTGTTCTCTGCTTGATATATCGTTTTGCTTATTTGTAAGTCACTTTGGATAAAAGCGTCTGCTAAGTGAATAAATGTAAATGTAAATGTATGTTGTTTTTGGAAGCCTAGTAATGTGGATTGTTTTTAAACTGCTCTTTTAAACATTTTTACATCCTAAAGGTTTGTGGTTAGAATGTGTGTAATACATACGACTGTTTTAAACACATTATTTTTTTAAACTTTACTTTAACACCTAAACTTTTTATTCAAAGGTCAGCAGGGATCCTTAAAAACGTAATCAACATATGTTTTCATTATTTTCACAAAATAAATATTCTACTCCTGTATGTACACATTCAAACATCGTGCTTTTCTAACATTGTGTTTACACAAACGATATAACGCCACACAGTAACACAAACACATCCCCATATTAACATCATTATTTCTTTCCAGACGTATTTCACCCACCAAACACCAAACTCATTCACATCAACACCTTTTGTTGGGAGTGGGGGCTATTCCCCCACACACCCCCTCTCCCCCACTGTCCCAAACACAAAGGAGACAGATTGATCAGCTGATACACTTGATAAGGGTTACCCCCTCACCACACCCACCACCCACACAGACCTGTCAGTTAGGGAAGCACAGAGGGTCATAAATGATCACACACAACACTTTGATTGACAGTTTGACAGAAAGTGTATGATATAACTATTATTATTATTGTTATTATTATTATTATTATTATTATTATTATTATTATTATTATTATTATTATTATTATTATTATATTATTATTAGTAGTAGTACTAATATAAGTATTAGTAGTAGTATTATTAATAGTAGTAGCAGGCCTAGTCGTATTAGTAGTATTAGTAGTGGTAGTATAGTAGTATTAGTACATTTACATGACATTTATTCATTTAACAGACGCTTTTATCCAAAGCGACTTACAAATGAGAAAATACAAGCAAAAGTAATAGTATTAGTAGTAGCATTAGTAGTAGCAGGCCTAGTACTATTAGTAGTATTAGTATTGATATGAATAGTATTAAATATACAGAACAGGTAATAGTACAGTAGTAGTACAGACATGAAGTCTGTAGGCCAGAGGGAAGCCACTCCTCAGTAAAAGGCACATGTCCGCCCACCTGGAGTTTGCTAACAGGCACCTGAAGGACTCTCAGACCACGACCAAGACAAAGATTGAACTCTTTGGCCTGTAGGGCAAGCGTCATGTCTGGAGGAAACCAGGCACCTCTCATCACCTGGCCAATACCACCCCTACAGTGAATCATGGCGGTGGCAGCATGATGCTGTGGGGATGTTTTTCAGCAGCAGGAACTGGGAGACTAGTCAGGATCGAGGGAAAGATGAATGCAGCAATGTACAGAGATATCCTTGATGAAAACCTGCTCCAGAGTGCTCTGGATCTCAAGAAACACGTGTAAAAGTACTTGTGAGGCACCATCTGAATTGTGAGTAAGTTTCTTTGACATTTTTCTGTATTTCTTGTTTATAATTTATTTTCATATCTGCTCTATATTTCATATTTCTATTTTATATACGGTTATACTGCTTGCAAGTGGTTTACTGTACTCCCTACTTCATAATATCATTATATTATCCTAATATCTGTGTTGGGGCCTTTTGGGTGTGTGTGTGTTCGAGAGAGGGAGAGACAGAGTGTGTGTGTGTGTGTTATGTCTATACGCCTGACCTTGAATGTGTAAGAGTGTGTGTGTTATCTATGTGTGTGTGTGTGTGTTTGTGTGTGTGTGTGTGTGTGTGTGTGTCCTTAAATCTCTTATATTTCTCTGTAACTAATAAATCCATTTTTCCCCTCTATTGGAGGGGTGGAGTTGGATCTGAACTCTCTATCAGATCGCACATCTCACAGCCGACATCGCTGTGCTACTCGACCCCCTCTGAAAATGGAAATGCGGGGTCCCCCCAAAAGCCCCCCAGGTTACATGGCAGATGGATGATATCAGCCGATATGGTGAACTTCTCATGGCTCTTTGAACTAAAGAAAAGAAAAAGAATCAGCATCATCCAAAGCACAATGTACCAATATATAAAAGCTTCATTACTGAACAACTAATTAATGATATTGAAAAAAACAAGTCTGCTACATTAATGTAAATGTAAACTAAGCCTCCACCAATGAGTACACTTCGAGCGGCGTCTAGTCAGTGCTCTGGTAACTGGGTGGTTACCATGGTAACGCCCTTTTCTGTGTTGCCTTCAAATATGCCTGCTACATTGAGTTGCTGTAGTCCAGTTTAGTATCCCACATTTCAGACAGAACTGTCCCACATCAGGACATGCAGACTATCTGAAACGACTTGGCACTAAGAGCTCTGATATGTCTACCATTTCTTTGAGGAGAGTGAGATATTGTGTGAGATATAATGCATACATTGCCTGACCCAGAGTGTTTACTTTAGCGCATGCTCTGAAAACAGAAGCGTGTTCCAAAATTTCCATTTATACTTTTACACGCTGTGTTTTACACACCAAAGTGACTTACAAATGAAGAAGTACATCCAAAGATATATCCAGCAGAGAACTATACAAGTAGTGCCGCAATACATGATCCGTTGATGGAGTTCCAGAATGCGCAGAGTAGAGGAATCTCACACACACCTCCTCGCATCTCACACACCACACACCACACACTTCCTCTCTCTCACACACACACACCACACACTTCCTCTCTCTCTCACACACACACACACACACACACACACACAGTAGCGCTGCTCGTGCGCGGCTTGCCATCGGGACAACTTGGTGACGCCAGAGGCTAAGAGTCGTGGAGTGGTCGGGAATCGAACCGTCAACCCTACGATTAGTGGACAACCCGCTCTACCACCTGCGCCACAGCCGCCCACAGGTAAGGACCTAACGGTCGTTTGTATACTCTGTTTAAGTTAATGAAGTTTTTATGGTTCCGAATCTTAAGTAGAACTAGAACACGTTCGGATCTGGACCGTTTTAGAAGTCTTTCGGCTGTAAATCCCATCTGTTACTGTCGGCATCTTAGGCTTTATGAATCTCCATGATGCGCGGTTCCCCGGTCCGACTCTCCCCGCGGTTTTATTTTTATTATTAAGCGGTAGAAGATGGATGGTCTGAGCTCATGGAGATTCTCCTCTTTTAGACAGAGTCTTGATAACGACACTATGTAGCAGTAACAAACCGGCTGTGGAGATGATAACGGTCCTTTGTAAATAAGCTTTCACACACACTCCGTTTGCGGTGATCAGAAAAGGACATGAAGGTGGACAGTTTCACACCAGGGTTCCTGGATGTCGTGTTAATGTTTCATTCTAGACGTAAATTACGGATAGCGTTCGAGGCGGTCACTTTCCGCTCTCACAGTACAGATGTTGTTACAGGTGTGACCCCAAGAGGTGAGGTGATCGGATTATCGAGAGTCTTTCTGAGTGCTAATAAAGGTCAGGGATTTGTCCTTTGTTCAGGGATGGAGCTTGATGTCCTACAGCCGCTCCCATGCTAACTGTATGGATGCCCCTTTAGAAGGTATTACACACAGATTGCTGAGACTCAGATAAAGGGTCCCTTTGAGCATTCGGCCTTATTGTGGCACAAGCGCATCCTAACCCGTTCGGGGTGGAATCTGCTGAGAGGTAGTTCACACAAACAATATGTGGACATTCCCTTAGGCCACAAAAAAAAAAAAAAAAAAAAAAAAAAAAACCGGATCTGCAAGGTGAAAAATGTTGTTAGAGCGGTGAAAGAGAGCGGGTTATCCGCTAATTGAAAGGGTTGGTTCGATTCCCGGCCCGGATGACTCCATATGCTGAAGTGTCCTTGGGCAAGTCACTGAACCCCAAGTTGCTCCCGATGGCAAGACACCCACCTGCAGACCATTGGCAGCAGGTGTTCTGGACTGAAGAGTCACAGTGTGAGATATTTGGCTCTAACAGGATGCAGTGTGTTCGGCGGAACAAGGATGAGGGTCTGAAAGCAGTAGAGAAGAACGCTGGAGGTTCCTTTCCGTTTTGGGGCGCCATTTCTGAATACGGGTCTGGACTGAGGCTAAAAATCAACATTTCAGCCGTCGAAAGAAGCCGCGTGTGTGCTCCAGTGTTCAACAACATCAGAGGAAGTGTGACTATTAACTATGTCGGAAAGAATGACGGTAAGTCGGGGTTTGGGATCTGTTGTTCTGCACACGTGACCTGCACATCTCTATTACCCGCGTTTTAATTCAGATCAAGACTTAAAAAAAACCCTATGAAATATTTCAGTAGCCTAGAATTATTTATTAAGCATTTTTATTAATTGTTGAAGTTTAAATAACTTGCGTATTTATATATTATTAATTTAGTATTATTATTATTATTATTATTATTATTATTATTATTATTATTATTATTATTATTATATTTTAACTACTATTATAGTAGTATATTTTAATATTCAATTAAGAAGCTTTCTGAAAATGTAAAAAAAAAAAAAAAAAAAAAGGCTTGTTAATTTATTGTTTATTTAGAAATCCAAATCCTAAAATTCGTTTTTTTCGATTTCAGTTAAAAATAAGAAATTTGAAAACTGTTACGATACGTGACCGTGGTGTAGACGGAGGCGGACTGGACACGGGCGTAGGCGCAGATCGATGCTTTTATTTACACGCTTTGAAGAGACAGGACACACTCTTCATTCAAAGCACAGAACGCAAAGCATAACGTTAACTCAAGTTACTTCCGTATTTATCTACAACTCAAACACCTATTCACGTACATACACATATAAACATACATAATAATCACGAGCGATGCGCGCGGGAAACACAGGTCCTTAAATAGAGCAGGTGATCACCCTAATCGCCGACACCTGCTGAGAGTTCACGTTGTTGTGTTTAATTTTAAGGAAAAAAGTGTTAAAGCATATAAATCTGATCACTGCATTAACGAAAATGTGCAGGTATAATAATAATAATAATAATAATAATAATAATAATAATAATAATAATAATAATAATAATAATAATAATAATAATAATAATAATAATAATAATAGGCTTATGGCTGCCTCACAGAAAGTGTAAAGAACTATATTGCTTATTGGAAAGACCATAACATTATGGTAAATTAAAATGAACTCATATTTAATGTTTATTAAATGTACAACTCCATCTCTTCATTTACAGTGATAAAGAAAATCCTGAACGTCGGTGAGGAAACATATGAAGCTCAGGCTCAGGTAAGATTCCCACGCACTGTAGAACAGACTTTAATACAAGTGTCAGTGCTAATGAACGTGATTACTTCATTTATATTGTGAATAAAACTGATACTGAGCTGAATATAGTAACAGATCTGAGCAGTAAATAGAAGGATTCTGTCTCCTGGTGAATTAGTGAATAAATCAACTCCATGATTTGATCTTTTCTCTGTTTTTCAGACGATTGCTCCATCGAAGAAGTGTTTATCATCTGTTTATCCGTCTGATCGGAGGATTGATGTTTCAGCTGTTAATGGAAGCAATGTTTTTGCTCCTGTTACCTACAACAGCACAGGAGCATTGATAATTTAATTAGTTGCAAAATGAGGGTAATAATAGGTTAAGAGGGGATAAGATGTAAGATAAGATGTGAAAAAGGCTCCAATATATATATATATATATATATATATATAAAAAAAAAAAAAAAAATAAAAAAAAAAAAAAAAAAAAAAAAAAAAAAAAAAAATATAAATATATATATAAAAAATATATTTATTCAATTCAATTAAAAAAAAAAAAAAAAATAAAAAAAAAAAAAAAAAAAAAAAAAAAAAAAAAAAAAAAAAAAAAAAAAAAAAAAAAAATATAAAAATAAAAAAAATATTCATTATTTAATTCAAATCCCTTCTTTTCACTTATAATCTTCAACTTATTTTTTTTTTTTTTTTTTTTCGAACAGAAAAAAATTAATAAATTCCTTAATCTATATTTTAAAATTTTAAAAAAAAAACAAAAAAACAAAAATATGCAAAAACTGACCTGCTTCACTTGATACTACAAAACGATAGAACAGATTTAATATTTAAGTGTCATTGTAGATGCCTTACTTAATTTATACTGTGAATAAAACTGGACTGACATTGGTACTGATCTTAACCCAGTAACAGATCGTGCAGTAAATAAAGGTTTTCAGCATCATTGTAACACTGAGGAGGTCATCATCTTCCCCTTCCAGTCTGAGAATAAATATCTCTGATTTTTTTTTTTTTTTTGACGGAATCACGGTTTGTTCACCATTTGTTAAATAATTTTCACAACTGCACAGTGATGTTTACTATTTATTTTTTGTGGTTTGGGTATAAAATTGTTATTTTTTGTTGGAGAGGGGTCAGAGGGTGTTGTGAAGAACACTCTCTAATAATTATTTTAGGTTAGTAGGGAAAAAAAAAAGGTTAAATTGGTTGAAAAAGGGCAGAGGGTGTTGTGTCTGGGCAAATGTGTAATAGATAACACTTTTTTGGCTGATCATGTGATGAACAGTCTCAGATGGATTAGTTCATGGATGTCAACGACGGCCCGCGGACCAAAACCGGCCGCGCTAGAGGTTTCAATCCGGCCCGCAGGACGAATTTTGAAAGTGAAAAAAATATGCATAAAAGACACGAACTTCTCATTTTTAATAAATGAGCACTCTCAGGAAGCTCTGTAGTAGCAAAGCGGGCCCGGGCCAAACTAAGAGCATCTGAAAGGAAATGGCGCGCAAATCAAACAATCCAATTGACCTAACCAATTACCAGACACTTTTTTTTTTTTTTCCAAAAGCATCTCCATTGCTAAAACCACATACTTCCAAGATAAGATTGGTAGTTCTCCCAACCCGCATTCTTTTCAAAACTTTTTCCTTCTTCTCTGTTCCCTCCCTTTCCCCTACCTCTCTCACTGCAGATTAGACTTTGCATTTTTTTCATTTCTTTTCAGAATAGGTTACATCAATTAGGAACCAGTTCTCAACCCCAGACATGCATAGACCAACTCCTCCTCCACGTACCCCCCAACTGACTTCCTTCTCTCCCCTCACAGAGACTGAGGTCTCTAAACTCCTCCTTTCTAGCCGTCCCACAACCTGTCCCCTTGACCCTATCCCTTCACAACTTCTTTAGTCCATCTCTCCCACACTATTACCTGCACTTACACACATCTTTACACACTCGCTCTCTACTGGCACATACCCTACCTCATTTAAGCAAGCCCGAGTTACCCCTCCCACTGCTTAAAAAACCATCACTCAATCCTTCTATATTTGACAATTACAGACCTGTTTCCCTCCCCCTTTCTTTCCAAAACTCTCGAAAGAGCCGTTTTTAATCAACTCTACAATTTTCTCACACAGAACAACCTCCTAGACACCAAGCAGTCTGGCTTCAAGAGCAACCATTCCACGGAGACTGCTCTGCTTTCCGTCACTGAAGCCTTACGACTAGCAAGAGCAACCTCTAGATCATCTGTCCTCATCCTACTTGACCTCTCAGCTGCCTTCGACACTGTGAACCATCAGATCCTTCTATCAACTCTCTCCAACCTGGGCATCACTGGAACGGTTCTACGCTGGCTGGAATCCTATCTTTCGGACAGATCCTTCAAGGTATCATGGAGCGGAGGTATTTCTGAAACTCAGCAACTCACAACTGGCGTTCCACAGGGGTCAGTTCAGGGTCCACTCCTCTTTTCTATATACACTACATCTCTCGGTCAAGTGGTTGAGTCTCATGGCTTTTCCTATCACTGCTATGCTGATGACACTCAGCTCTATTTGTCCTTCCAGCCTGACGACCCATCTGTTCCTGCACGCATCTCTTCTTGCCTGTCAGACATCTCGGTCTGGATGAAGAAGCACCATCTTCAGCTTAACCTGGGAAAATCGGAGCTTCTCGTCATCCCAGCCTATCCCTCAATCAACCAGAACTTCACTGTACAGCTCAGCTCACTTACACTCATGCCAACCAAGACGGCCAGGAACCTTGGGGTGATTCTTGATGAGGGCTTGACCTTTACAGACCACATCTCAGCAACTGCAAGGTCCTGTAGGTTCATCCTGTACAACATCAAGAAAATCTGACCATTCCTCACCAAACAGGCTACACAGATACTAGTCCAGGCTCTTGTCATCTCTAAACTGGACTACTGCAACTCACTGCTTTCAGGCCTCCCAGCCAGCTCCATCAAACCCCTTCAAATGATTCAGAATGCTGCAGCGCCGCCTTGTCTTCAACCAGCCCAAGACTACTCATGTCACACCCCTTTAATCTCCCTCCACTGGCTTCCTGTGCCGCCGCATCAAGTTCAAGGCCTTGATGCTCACCTACAAGGCCTTGTCAGGAACACCTCAACCTCAACTCTCTCCTGAAGGCATAGATTCCTCTCACCCACACGCAATACGTCGACTTAACGACGCTTTAGTAGTTCCCACTCAGCGAGGCGTAAGGTCCCTTTCCAGAAGCTTCACACACCGTTCCCCAGTGGTGGAATGCTCTTCCGATCTCAATCCGGACTGCAGAGTCTCTCACTATCTTCAAAAAACAGCTAAAGACCCACCTCTTCCGTGAACACCTAAACAACTCCTAAAAAACAAAAAAAAAACCAAAAAAAAACACACAGACAATGCACTTACACCTCTACTCTGTACACTTTGCTTCCTCTGGTATTCAATGAATGGATCTTGTATAGTAGCACTACTTGTATTGTTCCCTGCTTGATATATCGCTTTGCTTATTTGTAAGTCGCTTTGGATAAAAGCGTCTGCTAAATGAATAAATGTAAATGTAATAAAATGCTATTTATAAATTATCCGCTAGGGGGTAAAAGACGCTGCACATCTCTGGGACTGAACAGCAGATGGCAGCAATGCGACGTCTGCTGTTTGTTATCACGGAGTAGTCTACTCTATTTTCTACTCGTCACCACACCCTCATTAGACAAAATGTCTGCCAAAAAGCATAAAAGTTGATACAGAGTGTAGATTTTACATGAAAAATGGACCGCTTCCTATTTATTCACAGAGATGAATGGGTAATAGTTAAAAAAAAGTGAAATTTAATGTTAGTCAACAGTATGCCCAGTGTGACTTCTCAGCCAATGAAAATGGGTGAGCTACAGTGGGTGTGGGAATGCCACAGATTGTGCTTATGCCCACACCCACTTGCTTATGCCCACACCCACTGTAGCTTATGCGTTCACGACTCTCAGCCAATGAAAACTGCGCGGTGTGGGCATAACCACGGCTTGCTTATGCAAATTTTCAGAGGCTGAGAGTCCAGAAGTCACACTGTAGCTCATGATGAGAGTCGTGAAGTCACCTGGGCCGGGAATCGAGTGCATCGGTAGCTCACGAATTGACATTTGACAGAAAGTGCTGGCCATGGTGAAAATCCCGTGTGGGTGTGTTTAGAGAGAGAGAGAGAGAGAGAGAGAGAGCGAGCGAGAGAGCGAGAGATGAGTGTCTGAATACACGCGTGTGTGGGCGGGGTTTAGCGAGTGAGAGGTTGGCTTTCGTTTCAACTTCTTACGGCTTTTACACATCGAATGGAATACATCTCTGGAAAATACTTATCTCCTAGTTTAAACATTACGGAGATTCTTTTAGACGACACTTTAACATTTTTTCCTCGTAAGGATCTTTGTTTAGAAGTCATGTAATACACGCTATTCTTTTTAAACTGCTCTTTTAATCTCTTTAAAAAAAGTTTTACTTCCTAAAGATTTATGTTTAGAAAAAAAAACAATGCTTTACCTACTAAACTTTTTATTCAAAGGCAAACCGGGATCCCTGAAAACGTAATCAACATTTGTTTCCATTATTTTCACAAAACAAATATTCTACATATATGTACACATTCAAACATCATGCTTTTCTAACATTGTGTTTACACAAACGATAGAAGCCACACAGTAACACAAACACTTCCCTATATTAACATCATTATTTCGTTCCAGACATATTTCACCCACAAAACACCAAACTCATTCACATAAGCACCTTTTGTTGGGAGTGGTGGCTATTCGAATTCGTAGTGTATGAATGGGTGTGTGAGTGTGTATGTGATTGGCACCCATCCAGGGTGTAGCCCTTGTGCCCCATACTCCCTTGAATTGGCTCCAGGTTCTCTGTGCCCCCGAAGGAGTAAGTGGTATAGAAGATGGATGGATAATAATAATAATAATAATAATAATAATAATAATAATAATAATAATAATAATAATAATAATAATTAATAATAATAACAATAATAATAATAATAATAATAATAGGCCTATGGCTGCCTCACAGAAAGTGTAAATAACTATATTGCTTATTGCACTGGAAAGACCATAACATTATGGTAAATTAAAATGAACTCATATTTAATGTTTATTAAATGTACAACTCCAACTCTTCATTTACAGTGATAAAGAAAATCCTGAACGTCGGTGAGGAAACATATGAAGCTCAGGCTCAGGTAAGATTCCCACGCACTGTAGAACAGACTTTAATACAAGTGTCAGTGCTAATGAACGTGATTACTTCGTTTATATTGTGAATAAAACTGATACTGAGCTGAATATAGTAACAGATCTGAGCAGTAAATAGAAGGATTCTGTCTCCTGGTGAATTAGTGAATAAATCAACTCCATGATTTGATCTTTTCTCTGTTTTTCAGACGATTGCTCCATCGAAGAAGTGTTTATCATCTGTTTATCCGTCTGATCGGAGGATTGATGTTTCAGCTGTTAATGGAAGCAATGTTTTTGCTCCTGTTACCTACAACAGCACAGGAGCATTGATAATTAACTATTTCAGTAAGAATGAGGGTTAATAGTGGGGTGGGAGATAAGATGTGAAAAAAGGCTTCAACATATATATATATATATATATATATATATATATATATATATATATATATATATATATATATATATATATATATATATATATATATTCATTCAATTCAATGACCTTTCTGTCAACTTCTGATAGTCCCTCGACTATGTTTTTCATATTTTTCCAGCGGAACCTGAATAATGTGTAAATTGCTCCATCTTTTCATTTACAGTGATGAAGAAGTTCACAAACATCGACGATGCAAAAACTGAACCTCACGCTCAGGTAAGATTTCTAAGGAATGTAGAACAGACTTTAATACAAGTGTCAGTGCAGATGAACGTGATTACTTCATTTATACTGTGAATAAAACTGGACTGATATTGGTACTGATTTTAACTAGTAACACATCAGTGCAGTAAATAAAGTGTTTTCCAGGTGATTGTACCACTGAGGAGGTCATCATCTTATCCCCCCTCCAGTCTGAGAATAAATATTTCTGCTTTTGACGGAAGCACTGTTTCGGAAGCACGACTCTCAGCCTCTGAAAATGGCATAAGCAAGCCGCGCATAAGCTACAGTGAGTGTATGCCACAGACACCCACACACACTGCGCGGCTGTAGCACCCACACCCACTGTAGCATGAGCTACAGTGTGACTTCTCAGCCAATGAAAATGGGTGAGCTACAGTGGGTGTGGGAATGCCACAGATTGTGCTTATGCCCACACCCATTGGCTGAGAGTCGTGAGAGTTCACGACTCTCAGCCAATGAAAACTGCGCATAACCACGGCTTGCTTATGCCATTTTCAGATGAAGTCACACTGTAGCTCATGATGAGAGTCGTGAAGTCACCTGGGCCGGGAATCGAGTGCATCGGTAGCTCACGAGCATACCCACACACACACGGTATGCACACACGCTCGTGCGCGGCTGAGAGTCGTGGAGTCACCTGGGCCGGGAATCGAACCGCAAACCCTACGATTAGTGGACAACCCGCTCTACCACCTGCGCCACAGCCGCCCACAGGTAAGGACCTAACGGTCATTTGTATACTCTTTAAGTTAATGAAGTTTTTATGGTTCCGAATCTTAAGTAGAACTAAGTAGAACGTTCGGATCTGGACCGTCTGCGGTCCTGAAATTCAGAAGTCTTTCGGCTGTAAATCCCATCTGTTACTGTCGTCATCTTAGGCTTTATGAATCTCCATGATGCGCGGTTCCCCGGTCCGACTCTCCCCGCGGATTTTTTTTATTATTAAGCGGTAGAAGATGGATGGATGGACGGATGGAATATTGATTTTGTGCGTGTAGGCTAAAACAAAAAGTTGAACACGTTGAAGACTGAATCCACTTCACGGTCTTCACGTTGAACGGCTATTTCTAATAAACACGCAGTCTGAGCTCATGGAGATTGTCCTCTTTTAGACAGAGTCTTGATAACGACACTATGTAGCAGTAACAACCCGGCTGTGGAGATGTTAACGGTCCTTTGTAAATAAGCTTGTCCAGACGGGGCATTTATTAGGTGCGATTATGAACCGCGCAGTGCGGGAATTGTCGGCTCTGATGCGCGGTTTCACACACACTCCGTTTGCGGTGATCAGAAAAGGACATGAAGGTGGACAGGGACCGGCCTCTGAATGAAGTTAATACCAACACAGTACAGTAATGCAATCGTCCAGGGACGTGTTCTCGTTTAAACACAATAAATATAAACTTTCCATTCATGACTTCTGAGCAGGTGTTCTGGACTGAAGAGTCACAGTGTGAGATATTTGGCTCTAACAGGATGCAGTGTGTTCGGCGGAACAAGGATGAGGGTCTGAAAGCAGTAGAGAAGAACGCTGGAGGTTCCTTTCCGTTTTGGGGCGCCATTTCTGAATCCGGGTCTGGACTGAGGTTAAAAATCAACATTTCAGCCGTCGAAAGAAGCCGCGTGTGTGCTCCAGTGTTCAACAACATCAGAGGAAGTGTGACTATTAACTATGTCGGAAAGAATGACGGTAAGTCGGGGTTTGGGATCTGTTGTTCTGCACACGTGACCTGCACATCTCTATTACCCGCGTTTTAATTCAGATCAAGACTTAAAAAAAACCCTATGAAATATTTCAGTAGCCTAGAATTATTTATTAAACATTTTTATTAATTGTTGAAGTTTAAATAACTTGCGTATTTATATATTATGAATTTAGTATTAATGTTATTATTATTATTATTATTATTATTATTATTATTATTATTATTATTATTATTATTATTTAACTACTATTATAGTGTTATATTATAGTGTTATATTTTGGCGGGAATCCGTGTATCATTCGTTCTTTTAATATTCAATTAAGTAACACGTTTCGGAAAATGTAAAAAAAAACGACTTGTTAATTTATTGTTTATCTACAAATCTTAAACGAAAAAAAAAAACTAAAATATGTTGTTTTTCGTTTTTTCGATTTCAGTTAAAAATAAGAAATTTGAACACGGGTGAAATGTCGTGAGTAGTTATATCATACACTTTCTGTCAAACTGTCAATCAAAGTGTTGTGTGTGATAATTTATGGCCCTCTGTGCTTCCCTGACTGACAAATTAAGAATCTAAGAATACAACAAACTCAATACTAAACTCAATACAACATAAACTCAATACTACAACAATCAGATTCTTAGACAACATGAACTCAACACTACAACATGCATCTGCACAAAATTACACAGGCACACAACTATCTGTGAGAGCCATAGTCATGAGTTGGTAAGCAGAAGGCTGTGGAAGTAGAACAAGTTTAGAGATTGCTAGATGAGGGCCTGACACTTCTAACTGCCTGTTTTAAACCCGTCTAATTTGAGGGTGAAAGAATGATCTCTCATACTCATTCAGTGTTCCAACAATGTCCTCCAAGACACTAGAAAAATAGACTTGGCTATCTGAAAATGAAGCTTAATTTCTGAAAGGGGTTTGAATGTTTTTAGATAGAGAGTATATATTTATAGCCAAAATGCTCAGGTACAGGTCTAATACACGACTCCCAGACTATTGTGGATGTTTAAAACTAGTTGGATGTAAAAGTTTGTTCAAAGTAATCGGACAAATAATTCCACAGGCTGTGATGAAAATATGGAAACACGTGCCATGCAAGAAGTCAGACAATGAACTCAATAGTCTCATCTGGACTTCTGATACTTTACTGGAACACATCATGGCTCCCTATATGGCCACATTCTGTATTTCCTTGTTCATAGATGAAGGTGGGTATACCCCGGATTATATGGATTCCTTGGTGCCAAAGTTTTTTGGCAGATTATCTCCAATAATGGGAAAACTTTTATATCACAAATTTCCTCAGTTTTTTAAAATTAATTAATTTAGTTATGTATCTATTTTTTCAATGAAGATTTAATGGATATATTTTCTGACATTAATCCCCCGCAGAACATATTTTTATCATGAATCCACCAAAAGAGTGTTCAAGTTCATTTGAAAAATCATCACCATTACAAATGCAGTAAATCACAAGTTCATTGAGTATCACCATCCACTGCTCAAACTGTTTCATCTACTTGGTTTTCATATGGCTCGTATCCATCATTGCAAATATTATAAATTTAATTTCAAATATTCCTGTCTGTCTTGACTCAATATCATACCTTCTGTGTCTGCATGTGAGTGTTTATTTTATATGGAGACTCAATGCCTATGGAAATGGTCATCAACAGTTAACTTTCTCTTTGCGTTACCGCTGTATTCTCGACCATAGTTTCCGTTTATGACTAAGCTCTTGCCTGACCTTTTATGTTTTGGTTGTCCGATTGCCTGACCTTTGTCTATTACATTACTACGTCTTTTTAACTTCCCTGTATCCCGTACTACACCTGCTGCCCGCTTCTACTTCCGTGCCAACCGAGGTTCGTGACAGAATACTTTGTCTTCTAATGGAAGCAGTGGGAGAAATACTGGTAGTCCTACATGGAAGGAGATATACGCAATGTGGTGGCATCCTGTTCTTCCTACGCACAGAGTAAGGTACCTTGGACACTCCCCACTGGAAAGCTCAAGCCCCTACCCGTACCTGAACGTCCATGGTCACACATCTGTTGACTTCATAACAGATTTACCAAGATTCCAAGGAAATACAACCGTACTGGTCACAGTGCACTGATTCTACAAATCTGTATGCTTCATTCCCTTACCTGCTCTCCCCACCGCCTTTATGACAGCCGAACTACTTTTCCAACACGTCTTCAGATATTTCGGCATTCCATAAGAGATTGTCTGCGACAGTGGCCCTCAATTCACATCCAGAGTATGGTCCAGCTTCATGACAAAGATTGGAGTTACAGTTAATCTCACCTCAGGATATCACCCACAATCCAATGGTCAAGTTGAACGAATCAATCAGGAACTAGGTCGATTCCTCCGAACCTTCTGTGCCTCTAATCCCGAGGATTGGAACAAGTTTCTGCCATGGGCCAAGTACGGCCAAAATTCGCTACGACATTCTGCCACTAATCTCACTCCATTCCAATGCGTACTAGGATACCAACCTCCACTGTTCCCATGGAACACATCTTCCACAGATTCGCCTGCCGTCGACCAGTGATTTCAACGTAGTGAGCAAGTCTGGACTGACACACATAGTTTCCGTTTAAGACTACGCTCTTTGCCTGCTCCTTTCTGCTTTGTTTGTCCGATCGCCTGACCATTGCCTGTGACATGTAGAATGTATGTAAAAACATTTTTTACATTTCTTTATGGCCATATTGATGGTTTATCTGTTTCAGGGGTTTTATTTCAGTAAATGTTTATTCAGTCATGCCGTTCTCCTAAAAACATAATCAACAGTTTGTTTATTTCACAAACAAACATTCTGCTCTTATATATTCACATTCAACCATCCTGCTTTTCTAATACTGTGTTTACACAAGTATACATTTGTGTGTGATTAATTCAGGGAGAAACACGTTTCACAACAGTGTCATTAACATAAACACATTTGTTGGGGGAGATCCCCTACAATACACAAAACACCCCCCCTCAGGAAGGGAAGGACACAACCCAGACATACAGGGGCCAAAATGACCCACTGATACAGTGGATAGAGTTACCCCCAGCCCTGCTCATAAAAGAAGTGTCTCCACCACAAAACTCTTGGTCAGGAAGAAACAAATGGTCATAAATTAAGCACTCCTAGAGAAACACAGTCCTGAGAAGGACGAGGCCATAAATTAGCCCTCTAGTTCTACTGCCATGATTGACATTTTTGACAGAACGTACTGGCCACGATGACAACACGTGTATGGGTGTGTTTAGAGAGAGCGAGAGAGAGGCTTGTCAAACATCATGCTTTTCTAACAATGTGTTCACACAAACGAAATAACGCCACACAGTAACACAAACATATCCCCATTTTAAAAACATTATTTCTTTTCAGACGTATTTCACCCCACCAAAAACCAAACTCATTAACATAAACACCTTTTGTTAGGAGTGGGGGCTATTCCACCCCACACACTCCTCTCCACAACACCCCCAGAAACAAAGGAGACAGATTGATCAGCTGATACACTCGATAGGGTTACCCCCCTCTCCACCCCTACAAACCTGCCAGTCAGGGAAGCACAGAGGGCCATAAATTCACACACAACACTTTGATTGACAGTTTGACAGAAAGTGTATGATATAACTACTGTCGTGTTTAATTTTATGAAAAAAAAAGTGTTAAAACATATATATCTGATCACTGCATTAACGAAAATGTGCAGATATAACAACAACAACAACAACAACAACAACAACAACAATAATAATAATAATAATAATATATTATTATTAATCTTATTAATAATTATTAAGCACGGTGCTTTAGTGGTTAGCACTTTCGCCTCACACTCCAGGCTCCGGGTTCGATTCCCGCCGGGCCATGTCTGTGCGGAGTTTGCATGTTCTCCCCGTGCTGTGGGGTTTCCTCCGGTACTCGGTTTCCTCCCCAGTCCAAACACATGCATGGTAGACTGATTGAGCGTATCTAAAGTGCCCGTAGTGTTGAATGTGTGTGTGAGTATATGATTGTGCCCTGCGATGGACTGGCACCCCTGTCCAGGGTGTACCCCGCCTTGTGCCCCAGCCTCCCTTGGATTGGCTCCAGGTTCTCCGTGCCCCCGAAGGAGTAAGCGGTAGAAGATGGATGGATGGATAAAAAAAAAAAAAAAAAAAAATATAAAAAAAAAAAAAAATAAAAATATGAATTTATTACTACCTCAAAAAAAGTAATAAGTGTATTGTTTATGTGCATAAGGAAAAACCAATAACTTTATGTAAAGTCATATTTATGTTAATTAAATCCATGGCAAAAATAAATGAATATATGTATTATAATGTTAAGCATGTTTCGTTACATTCTGAATAAAACTGATACTGAGCTGAATATAGTAACAGATCTGAGCAGTAAATAGAAGGATTCTGTCTCCTGGTGAATTAGTGAATAAATCAACTCCATGATTTGAGCTTTTCTCTGTTTTCGAGACGATTGCTCCATCGAAGAAGTGTTTATCATCTGTTTATCCGTCTGATCGGAGGATTGATGTTTCAGCTGTTGATGGAAGCAATGTTTTTGCTCCTGTTACCTACAACAGCACAGGAACACTGATAATCAACTATTTCGGTAAGAATGAGCGTTAATAGTGGGGTGGGAGATAAGATGTGAAAAAAGGCTTCAACATATATATATATATATAAATATATTCATTCAATTCAATGACCTTTCTGTCAACTTCTGATAGTCCCTCGACTATGTTTTTTATTTTCTTCCAGCGGAACCTGAATAATGTGTAAATTGCTCCATCTTTTCATTTACAGTGATGAAGAAGTTCACAAACTTCGACGATGCAAAAACTAAACCTCACGCTCAGGTAAGATTTCTAAGGAATGTAGAACAGACTTTAATACAAGTGTCAGTGCAGATGAACGTGATTACTTCATTTATACTGTGAATAAAACTGGACTGATATTGGTACTGATTTTAACTAGTAACAGATCAGTGCAGTAAATAAAGTGATGCTGTCTCCTGGAGCATGAGTGAAGGTGAACGGATGGAAATCTTTCTTTCTATAATAGTTCTAGCACTACTTGAATGAGGCGAATATGAGCATGTTGAAGAACATGCTGCTGGTTAAAATGCGCTGTTGCTATAAAAAGCTCATCTTCCCTGATTGTGTGTGTGTTTTCCAGGTGATTGTACCACTGAGGAGGTCATCATCTTATCCCCCCTCCAGTCTGAGAATAAATATTTCTGCTTTTGATGGAAGCACTGTTTGTTCTCCCGTTTTTCACAACTGCACAGGAACACTGACTATCAACTATTTCAGGTTAGTAGGGATACCAAAAATGCTCAAATTAGCTGGAGAAAGGCCAGAGGGTGTTATGTCTGGGCAAATGTCTGGTAACAGGGCCATCCATGTAAGCCAGCCTGTTGAGTGGCTGTCATGTGATGAACAGTCTCAGATGGATTAGTTCGTGGGTGTCAAACGTACGGCCCGCGGGCCAAAACAGGCCCGCTAGAGGGTTCAATCCGGCCCGCAGGACGAATTTTGAAAGTGAAAAAAATATGCATAAAAGACACGAACTTGTCATTTTTAATAACACGCTATTCCGAAATTGTCCGCTAGGGGGGCAAAAGACGCGGCGCATCTCTGGGACTGAACAGCAGATGGCAGCAATGCGACGTCTGCTGTTTGTTATCATGGAGTAGTCTACTCTATTTTCTACTCGTCCTCACACCCTCATTAGACAAAATGTCTGACAAAAAGCAGAAAAGTGGATACAGAGTGTAGAGTTTTCCATGAAAAATTAACCACTTCCTATTTATTCACAGAGATGAATGGGTAATAGTTAAAAAAAAAGTGCAATTTAATGTTAGTCAACAGCTTCAGTACAAAAGAGTTTGGTTTGGTGGAATCCTATTGTTCATGCAATGACATACATTTTAAAGTGAAATACTATATTTTTCAGTTCCAAATACTTGTGAAGTTTTTTTTTGCATTTGTACAAACACTGTGAGCAGTTGTAATGCACATATATGTGAATGATAATCAGAAGCAAATTGCACATGTTTGTCTTAAGAAATCTGAGGTTGCTCATGATATATTTTATAAAAGGATATTTCATTAAATATATAAATGTCTTTGCATGAAAACAAAGGTAAAAACATGGACTTCATGTCATTTATAGGTGATTATACTATGATTTTACTGGCCCGGCCCACTTGACATCTAATTAGGCCCCTGAACTAAAATGAGTTTGACACCACTGGATTAGTTGTATAATGGACACTAGCTTTAGGAATTTTTTGGAGAATGAGCTGGAGTTACTGTGTGATTGGTCCCAACCTGTCTTCACTTGTGTTTGTGATTTCCATGGACAGGATATTAAGACACAGCCGATGTCGGAGAGGTGTCCATTATGGAGGGATTGAGGTAGCAGTGTTCTAGCAGCAGCAGTATTACAGTTTCTGTACCAATCTGTGGTAGTGATCCAGGATCTCAGTTTGTGGACAAAGCTCTCTGTAGATAGTCAAAGAATAAGATCAGAAGTATGGGTAGTGGAACAGCACATAGCTTGTTGCATTATTGTTTATAGTTTCACTGCAGCAGTGGGTAATAGGGGTGACCCTGGCATGTTGTGTTTTATTTAGGGGCTTCTGAAATTGCATGGTGTTTCTGCGTGTATCGTGCTACACTTTTGAAGTGAAGATGTGCCGACTATGATCCTCTGACCCCGGTAGTATAGTTGTACATGTTCACTCCCCAACGGAACATCTATAGTATGTCTGTAGGCACACTACTGTGGGTCATTGTTTGATACGGTCTACTCGGATGATTTGAACAGATACTGTGATGTCTAAAAACTGCCACTGTTCCAGCTAAACATGTATAACGTGTAGCCTATAATGTTCCATCTCTTCATTTACAGTGAGAAAGAACTTCATGAACATCAGTGAACAACTTGAACCTGAACTTCAGGCTCAAGGTAAGATGGTGAGATTTGGAAAGAATTGGTGACGGACTTTCATACTAAATTCACTCACTAATATCTATCTGTTTGTTTCAGCACACTTCATCTGACAGTGCCATAGAAACAGTGATGGACTGGACCTCACACACAGTGTTCCTGGGATATGCTCCCTCCTACCTCACCTCTCTCCTGAAGGCCTACGTTCCCTCACGCAATCTGCGATCGATTAGCGACCGACGTTTAGTAGTTCCCACTCAGCGTGGCGCAAGGTCCCTTTCCAGAACCTTCACACTAACTGTTCCTCAGTGGTGGAATGCTCTTCCGATCTCAATCCGGACTGCAGAATCTCTCACTATCTTCAAAAAACAGCTAAAGACCCACCTCTTCTGTGAACACCTAACCAACTCCTAGAGGGAAGAGAAAAAAAAAAACTACACACAACGCACTTACACCTCGACTCTGTGCACTTTGCTTCCTCTGGTATTCAATGAATGGATCTTGTATAGTAGCACTACTTGTATTGTTCTGATTGATATATCGCTTTGCTTATTTGTAAGTCGCTTTGGATTAAAGCGTCTGCCAAGTGAATAAATGTAAATGTAAATGTATGTTGTTTTTGGAAGCCTAGTAATGTGGATTGTTTTTAAACTGCTCTTTTAAACATTTTTAAATCCTAAAGGTTTGTTGTTAGAATGTGTGTAATACATACGACTCTTTTAAACACATTATTTTTTTAAACTTTGCTTTAACACCTAAACTTTTTATTCAAAGGTCAGCAGGGATCCTTAAAAACGTAATCAACATTTGTTTTCATTATTTTCACAAAATAAATATTCTACTCCTGTATGTACACATTCAAACATCATGCTTTTCTAACATTGTGTTTACACAAACGATATAACGCCACACAGTAACACAAACATATTAAAAACATTTTTTCTTTCCAGACGCATTTCACACTTTTTGTTGGGAGTGGGGGCTAACTCATAAAACTCATAAAAATATATATATACTAATTGCACTTACATCTCTACTCTGTGCACTTTGTTTCTTCTAGAACTCAATTAATGGATCTAGTACAGTAGCACTACTTGTATTGTTCTCAGCTTGATATATCGTTTTGCTTGTATTTTTTCTCATTTGTAAGTCTCTGAATAAAAGTGTCTACTAAGTGAATAAATTTAAATGTAAATGTCTAAACAATGTTCTGAGCAGTATTGGTTCATAGGAAAATGTGACGTATTATACCACTGTAATAAACCTCTCTCTATATTATGTATTTTTTGTATTATTTTTTATTTAGACAAACAGAGCCATTAAAACATTCAAGAATGTTTAACAAACATGTACTCTGTACACCCCCACTACGCCAAACGTCGGTACACAAATAACACGCTAACTCTGCACCGCACTGCCCTCTGGTGGTTATTACACTTATTACACGGCACAATAGAAATCGTGATTCTCTCTCTCTCTCTCTCTATCTCTCACTCACTCACTCACTCACACACACACTCTCTCTCTCTCTCTCTCTCTCTTTCTCTCTCTCTCTCTCTCTCTCTCTCTCTCTCTCTCTCTCTCTCACACACACAGACAAAAGTATTTGGAGAGACCTTGGTCTCACTGTTATCTCGCAGGTGCATATTGACTCAGCTACCCTTTGAAATGGCTCCTCATTGTTCTCTCTTAAAACTTAAGGCCTTCGTCTACCCCACACCTGACCCATCCTTGCGAGACAAGAATCTTCACCATCTGAATTATGAGTAAGTCTCTTGTACATTTTTCTGTATTTCTGGTTTATAATTTCCTTTTATATTTACTCTATATTCCTGTTTTATATACGGTTATACTGCTTGCAAGTGGTTTACTGTACTCCCTACTTCATAATATCACTATAATATCCCACGTATCCTACGACTCCTTATATTATCCTTATAACATAATACTCCTTTTTATTATTCTTATAAAGTTATAATGTTATGTGTGTGCGTTGGGGTCCTCTCTGTGTGTGTGTGTGTGTGTGTGTGCATGCCCATCCTTGACTGTGTAAGAGTGTGTGTGTCTATGTGTGTGCGTTTCATTAGCTTCTCTCTTATATTTCTTTGTGACCGTAGTGTGTTAATCTTAAAGTGTGAATCCGATTAATCAATATCCGCCTACTATCGTTTCTGTGTCTAGGTGCCCGTCATTTTTCCTTCTCTCCTTTACTGGAGGTGCTGGATTTGGATCTGAACACTCGCTATCAGATCGCGCATCTCACTGCTGACATCGCTGTGCTAGATTCAGATGCTCCTAAACAAATTATTATAAAGTATGAGTTTATCAACAAAGTCTGTACTATCGTTTCTAATATGCTGAATTTAATATGAAAAAAAAATTTTCACTGAAAAATTTTAGATTTTTTTTTACACTAGTTTACACTAAATGTCTAATATTCTGTTCTGTTGGAAATTCACCTGAACTGTTCAAATATTTTGGAAACTTTAAAAATAAATTGCGTGCTTCTATAACTTTGGCTTATAGTGTATATTCAATTCAATTCAATTTTATTTGTATAGCGCTTTTTACAATAGTCATTGTCTCAAAGCAGCTTTACAGAAATAAAAAACAGGTATGAACAGTCAGAAACATCTAAAGAGAGACAAACAGGAACAGATAAACAGAGACAAACAGGTAGAAAACAAATGGAATTTATCCCAACTGAGCAAGCCACTTAGTGGCGCGGTGTAGCAGGAAAAACTCCCTAAGATATTTTTTGAGGAAGAAACCTTGAGAGGAACCCGACTCAGAAGGGAAACCCATCCTCATCTGGGTAACACAGAATGTGAATGTAACACAGATAATGTGAAAAATAGAAGTATGGCCTTAGGGGCAGCCGTAGTCCCAGCAGAAGATTTGGGCTCATCCAGAGGCAGAGGGATCTGGATCTCCAATATCTCCATAAATTCGTGTGGGGCTCGGCAAAAGAGAGAGAGAGAGAGAGAAAAACGATTAGGACTGTGAAGTAGTGAGATATAATCTAGTCAGGGTAAGCTTGAGTAAACAAATATGTTTTAAGCCTAGATTTAAACACTGAGACTGTGTCTGAGTCCAACACTAATAGGAAGACTGTTCCATAACTGTGGGGCTCTATAAGCGAAGCTCTTCCCCCTGCTGTAGACTTCACTATTCTAGGTAATATCAAATAGCCTGCATCTTTTTGATCTGAGTAGGCGTGGCGGATCATATAAAACCAGAAGGTCGCTTAGATATTGTGGTGCAAGACCGTGTAGTGCTTTATAGGTTAATAAAAGTTATTTTAAACTTAATGCGAGAATTTTACCGGGAGCCAATGCAGTGTGGATAAGATGGGGTGATATGGTGCGTATCTTCTAGTTCTAGTAAGGACTCTAGCAGCTGCATTCTGGACTAACTGGAGTTTATTTATATTCTTACTGGAACATCCAGACAGTAAGGCATTACAGTAATCTAATCTAGAGGTGACGAATGCATGAACCAGTATTTCTGCATCATGTAGTGACAATATGTTTCTTATCTTAGAAATATTTCTGAGATGAAAGAACGCTATCCTAGTAATATTATCTACATGAGCATCAAATGATAGACTGGAGTCAATAATCACTCCGAGGTCTTTAACTGCTGTACATGATGAAACAGAAAGACCATCCAGAGTTACTGTGTAGTCAGGAAGATTACTTCTAGCTACACGTGGGCCTAATAAAAGTATTTCTGTTTTATCAGAATTAAGTAAAAGGAAGTTAGTTAACATCCAGTATATGACTGCTCACTGTCATAAATACATACGAGGAAATAAACAGTAATAATTTTGACTCCAGATCAGGATTGGGTAAAGACATACTGGTGATCTGATCTATATTATATATACATCCTCTCTGAGGATCATGTTGGTATGTTCCCAAGTCAAAGTACTCTAGAACTCCTAAGCATTAGGTCACATCATCATACTCTTTCCATACCATCGCGCTCTTTGCCTGACAAAGCAATTCACATTCTATGTCAAAACATATTTGACAGTTGGGGTCTAACTCTAAAATCACCAGATACCAAACCTACGACAGTTTTGTCTTGTTGCCATCACAAAATGAAAATGCTTAAAACTTAAGTACTGTAGTCACGGAGGGTGTGAACATTTGTCACTCTACATTAATGGTGGGGACCCTTATAGACTGTGGAACAGAAATGTACTCAGTGTCTCCACTGATTTATTTCACATAGAAGTACAACCATTTTTCTTTTTTACCATTATGGACGATACACCCGTTTCTTTTAAAACACCATCTTTAAATGTTTTTCTACCTCCTAAATAAAACCCTCGGCCTTAAGACACGTTCTTTGGAGTTGTTGACGCCCTGCTCAGGGTTAAACAACAACGTCTTTACTATAGCTTCATGAATAAATTGTCAAACTAACATCTTGGGTTTTTTTTTCTTGGAGCAGAAGTCAGGTTCTCTCTCATTTCAACAGGTCCTGTTGGTGAATACACAGTGTTCATCTAGGGGTTTTAGGATTTCTCGGAGCAGATATTGTAACAGATAGTTGCAAAGTTTCTTCTGTGTTTTAACTACAGCTTCTTAACCATTATTTTAGCACTGAGACTCACGACTCTCTCCTTAATTCGTTAACATAAACACATTTGTAAGCATTCTGGTTAGCAAAACCCTCAGAAATCACGTCTTTCTCTCACACAGACAGACAACTGCCATGAAAGATCACACATTCAGATCAAACAGTGTTACAGAGGGCCTAAATGTACACGACTTGACTGTCAGCCAGTGGGGACATGGGATGTCAAAGCATACACTAAATCGTATGTATTTAGCGGCAGTTCTGTATAAGTATCCTCGTTGGCAAACCATTTTCCAAAATCTTGTTTATAGTTGAAACAAACCGCACCATTCTTTTAAACAGCACTTTGAAACCTTTTACCTCCTAAAGGTTTACCTTTAGTGTCATAGCTCAGCCCGACCAGGACTCAGTTTCCCAAGATACATCACTCACCTCTCATGCACGCATGCGCTCACAATCCCCGGAGTTCTAATCAGTCTCAACTGTCACCAATCACACACAACTTGTTCTTTGCGTTACCAAGCCATTATCATTCATTAAGTTTTCGCTGTATTCTCGACCATAGTTTCTGTTTACAACTAAGCTCTTTGCCTGCCCCTTTCTGCTTTGTTTGTCGGATTGCCTGACCTTTGCCTGTCCAATATGGAAGGAGATATACACAATGTGGTGGCATCCTGTTCTTCCTACGCACAGAGTAAGGTACCTTGGACACTCCCCACTGGAAAGCTCAAGCCCCGACCCGTACCTGAACGTCCATGGTCACACATCTGTTGACTTCATAACAGATTTACCAAGATTCCAAGGAAATACAACCGTACTGGTCACAGTGCACTGATTCTACAAATCTGTATGCTTCATTCCCTTACCTGCTCTCCCCACCGCCTTTATGACAGCCGAACTACTTTTCCAACACGTCTTCAGATATTTCAGCATTCCATAAGAGATTGTCTGCGACAGTGGCCCTCAATTCACATCCAGAGTATGGTCCAGCTTCATGACAAAGATTGGAGTTACAGTTAATCTCACCTCAGGATATCACCCACAATCCAATGGTCAAGTTGAACGAATCAATCAGGAACTAGGTTGATTCCTCCGAACCTTCTGTGCCTCTAATCCCGAGGATTGGAACAAGTTTCTGCCATGGGCCAAGTACGGCCAAAATTCGCTACGACATTCTGCCACTAATCTCACTCCATTCCAATGCGTACTAGGATACCAACCTCCACTGTTCCCATGGAACGCATCTTCCAGAGATTCGCCTGCCGTCGACCAGTGATTTCAACGTAGTGAGCAAGTCTGGACTGACACACATAGTTTCCGTTTAAGACTACGCTCTTTGCCTGCTCCTTTCTGCTTTGTTTGTCCGATCGCCTGACCATTGCCAGTTTTATTACTACCTCTTTTGAAGTTCCCTGTATCACCTGACACTCGCTTCTGCTTTTGTGCCAAAATGACCCACTGATACAGTGGATAGGGTTACACCCAGCCCTGCTCATAAAAGAAGTGTCTCCACCACAAAACTCTTGGTCAGGAAGAAACAAAGGGTCATAAATTAAGCACTCCTAGAGAAACACAGTCCTGAGAAGGACGAGGCCATAAATTAGCCCTCTAGTTCTACTGCCATGATTGACATTTTTGACAGAACGTACTGGCCATAATAATATATATAATAACAACAACAACAACAACAACAACAACAACAACAACAATAATAATAATAATAATAATAATATTATATTATTATTAATCTTATTAATAATTATTAAGCACGGTGCTTTAGTGGTTAGCACTTTCGCCTCACACCTCCAGGCTCCGGGGTTCGATTCCCGCCGGGCCATGTCTGTGCGGAGTTTGCATGTTCTCCCCGTGCTGTGGGGGTTTCCTCCGGGTACTCCGGTTTCCTCCCCCAGTCCAAACACATGCATGGTAGACTGATTGGCGTGTCTAAAGTGTCCGTAGTGTATGAATGTGTGTGTGAGTATATGATTGTGCCCTGCGATGGACTGGCATCCTGTCCAGGGTGTACCCCGCCTTGTGCCCCATGCTCCCTTGGATTGGCTCCAGGTTCTCCGTGCCCCCGAAGGAGTAAGCGGTAGAAGATGGATGGATGGATGGATGGATGAATAATAATAATAATAATAATAATAATAATAATAATAATAATAGGCTTATGGCTGCCTCACAGAAAGTGTAAAGAACTATATTGCTTATTGCACTGGAAAGACCATAACATTATGGTAAATTAAAATGAACTCATATTTAATGTTTATTAAATGTACAACTCCATCTCTTCATTTACAGTGATAAAGAAAATCCTGAACGTCGGTGAGGAAACATATGAAGCTCAGGCTCAGGTAAGATTCCCACGCACTGTAGAACAGACTTTAATACAAGTGTCAGTGCTAATGAACGTGATTACTTCGTTTATATTGTGAATAAAACTGGACTGATATTGGTACTGATTTTAACTAGTAACAGATCAGTGCAGTAAATAAAGTGTTTTCCAGGTGATTGTACCACTGAGGAGGTCATCATCTTATCCCCCCTCCAGTCTGAGAATAAATATTTCTGCTTTTGACGGAAGCACTGTTTGTTCTCCAGTTTTTCACAACTGCACAGGAACACTGACTATCAACTATTTCAGGTTAGTAGGGATACCAAAAATTCTAAAATTAGCTGGAGAAAGGCCAGAGGGTGTTGTGTCTGAGCAAATGTCTGGTAACAGGGCCACCCATGTAAGCCAGCCTGTTGAGGGGCAGTCATGTGATGAACAGTCTCAGATGGATTAGCTGTGCAATGGATGCTAGCTTTAGGAAATTTGTGGGGAACGAGCTGGAGTTACTGTGTGATTGGTGTTTCTGCGTGTGTCGTGCTACACTTTTGAAGTGAAGATGTGCCGACTATGATCCTCTGACCCCGGTAATATAGTTGTACATGTTCACTCCCCAACAGAACATCTATAGTATGTCTGTAGGCACACTACTGTGGGTCATTGTTTTATACGGTCTACTGGGATGATTTGAACAGATACTGTGATGTCTAAAAACTGCCACTGTTCCAGCTAAACATGTATAACGTGTAGCCTATAATATTCCATCTCTTAATTTACAGTGAGAAAGAACTTCATGAACATCAGTGAACAACTTGAACCTGAACTTCAGGCTCAAGGTAAGATGGTGAGATTTGGAAAGAATTGGTGATGGACTTTCATACTAAATTCACTCACTAATATCTATCTGTTTGTTTCAGCACACTTCATCTGACAGTGCCATAGAAACAGTGATGGACTGGACCTCACACACGTATTGTTCATGCTATGTTCCCCTTCCTACCTCCTCTCCTGAAGGCCTACACTTTCCTCACGCAAATCTGCGATCGACTAGCGACCGAGCGTTTAGTAGTTCCCACTCAGCGTGGCGCAAGGTCCCTTTCCAGAACCTTCACACTAACTGTTCCTCAGTGGTGGAATGCTCTTCCGATCTCAATCCGGACTGCAGAATCTCTCACTATCTTCAAAAAACAGCTAAAGACCCACCACTTCTGTGAACACCTAATCAACTCCTAGAGGGAAGAGAAAAATAAAACCCACACACAACGCACTTACACCTCTACTCTGTACACTTTGCTTCCTCTGGTATTCAATGAATGGATCTTGTATAGTAGCACTACTTGTATTGTTCCCTGCTTGATATATCGCTTTGATTATTTGTAAGTCGCTTTGAATGAAAGCGTCTGCTAAGTGAATAAATGTAAATGTAAATGTATGTGGTTTTTGGAAGCCTAGTAATGTGGATTGTTTTTAAACTGCTCTTTTAAACATTTTTACATCCTAAAGGTTTGTAGTTAGAATGTGTGTAATGTGTGTAATACATACGACTCTTTTAAACCTGTGTGAAGTTGGCCCCCCCACCAACGCAAAACGTCAGCAAAATAGTCTCAATCGTTTGTGCTTCGTTTGTGCTGGTTTGTGCCGTTAAAAGTTCCGGAGATATTAAAGGAATATTCAAAGCTCATTCTGGGGTCACCCAGCCCCCCCACACATGCTCCAAATTCACCGAGGTAAATCTCTTTGTTTGTTTGCTCCGTTTGTGCTGGTTTGTGCCGTTAAAAGTTTCGTTTGTGCTGCTTTCGTTTTAAGATATTAGACATTTAATTATGGCGCGGTGACGTCACCGCCCCCACATGCTCCAAATTAACCCAAAATAGTCTCAATCGTTTGTGCTTCGTTTGTGCTGGTTTGTGCCGTTAAAATTTCCGTTTGTGCTGCTTCGGTTCCGGAGATATTAAAATAATATTTATAGGTCATTCTGGGGTCACCCGACCGTGCTCCGAATTAACCCAAAATAGTCTCAATCGTTTGTGCTGCTTTCGATTTTAATATATTAGGGATTAAGTTCTATGAGATGACGTCACCAGCCCCACACATGCTCCAAATTGACCCGAAATGGTCTAAATCGCTTGTGCCGATTTTTGCCGACTGTCTTTTTTATTTTAACAATACAGTTGAAGTAACAAGGTAAAATCCGAACGACAAATCACATGAAATAGTCGCATTCACGTAATTGTTACCTAACCACTGTGCGTTTTCAACTTTTAAGAGACACAGCAGATCACAGGATGTGTGAAATGTAACACGAACTCCAAGATAAGTGTTTTTACTTGTTTCTGTATATGTTGTTATGAGAATAACAGTCGTAATATTAACATTGTCATAAATAAATAAATACACGTACCATAATCTGTTTGCTGTAGCTCTGTTTATGCATACATGGGCCGTGTGTATATATGTTTGTATGAATGTGTGTGTGTGTGTATATGTATATATTAGTGTGTGTGTATCTGTCTGTGGAAATTTAATGACTTAAATGACTCAATAAATTAAGATTTAAGGCAAAATGATTTTACTTGTGAAACTGAATTACTGTGAACTATCAAACATCCTTTGAAGCAAATAATGTACCTTTAAAAACTTAAACACTTAGAACAGAAATACTTGAATTTATGAAAATATTTCAATTTAAACAGTGCAATCAGTCTTTTGTGTATAACACAGCATGTGGCCATATTTTGTTTTTTTTCAGACATTCCTGTCACTCCACTTCTCAGGTCATCATACATCTGCCAGACACATGGAGACCTCCTGCAGTAGGCCACATAATGTCCAAGAGCATCCTGCGTTAAACCTCCTCTGAAAGCAATGACTGCCCTTAAAGTAAATCTCTCTCCTTGGAGCATCAGATTTAAACACATTCTTTTTTTTAAACTTTGCTTTAACACCTAAACTTTTTATTCAAAGGTAATCAGGGATCCTTAAAAACGTAATCAACATTTGTTTTCATTATTTTCACAAAATAAATATTCTACTCCTGTATGTACACATTCAAACATCATGCTTTTCTAACATTGTGTTTACACAAACGATATAAAGCCACACAGTAACACAAACACATCCCCATATTAACATCATTATTTCTTTTCAGACGTATTTCACCCCACCAAAAACCAAACTCATTAACATAAACATGGGGCGGTTGTGGATCAGGTGGTAGAGTGGGTTGTCCACTAATCGTAGGGTTGGCGGTTCGATCCCCAGCCCGGGTGACTCCACATGCCGAAGTGTCCTTGGGCAAGACACTGAACCCCAAGTTGCTCCCGTTGGCAATAGCGCCTTGCATGGCAGCTCTGCTAACATTGGTGTGTGAGTGTGTGTGTGTGTGTGTGAATGAGTGAATGAGACACAGTGTAAAGCGCTTTAGATAAAAGCGCTATATATAAGTGCACATTTACCATTTAAACACCTTTTGTAGGGAGTAGGGGCTATTCCCCCCCACACCCCCTCCCTCCCACTGTCCCAGACACAAAGGAGACAGATTGATCAGCTGATACACTCGATAAGGGTTAACCCCCTCACCACACCCACCACCCACACTGACCTGTCAATCAGGGAAGCACAGAGGCTCATAAATTATCACACACAACACTTTGATCGACAGTTTGACAGAAAGTGTATGATATAACTATTATTATTATTATTATTATTATTATTATTATTATTATTATTATTATGATTATTATTATTATTATATTAGTAGTAGTACTAATATAATTATTATTAGTAGTATTATTAATAGTAGTAGCAGGCCAAGCCGTATTAGTAGTAGTAGTATTAGTACATTTACATGACATTTATTCATTTAGTAGATGCTTTTAGCAAAAGCGACTTACAAATGAGAAAATACAAGCAAAAGTAGTCGTATTAGTATTATTAGTAGTAGCAGGCCTAGTACTATTAGTAGTATTAGTATTGATATTAATAGTTTTAAATATACAGAACAGGTAATAGTACAGTAGTAGTACAGACATTAAGTCTGTAGGCCAGAGGGAAGCCACTCCTCAGTAAAAGGCACATGCCCGCCCACCTGGAGTTTGCTAACAGGCACCTGAAGGACTCTCAGACCACGACCAAGGCAAAGATTGAACTCTTTGGCCTGAAGGGCAAGCGTCATGTCTGGAGGTAACCAGGCACCTCTCATCACCTGGCCAATACCACCCCTACAGTGAATCATGGCGGTGGCAGCATGATGCTGTGGGGATGTTTTTCAGCGGCAGGAACTGGGAGACTAGTCACGATCGAGGGAAAGATGAATGCAGCAATGTACAGAGATATCCTTGATGAAAACCTGCTCCAGAGTGCTCTGGATCTCAAAAAACACGTGTAAAAGTACTTGTGAGGCACCATCTGAATTGTGAGTAAGTTTCTTTTACATTTTTCTGTATTTCTTGGTTATAATTTATTTTTATATCTGCTCTATATTTCATATTTCTATTTTATATACGGTTATACTGCTTGCAAGTGGTTTACTGTACTCCCTACTTCATAATATCATTATATTATCCTAATATCTGTGTTGGGGCCTTTTGGGTGTGTGTGTGTGCGGAAAAGAGAGAGAGCAGAGGTGTGTGTGTGTGTGTGTGTGTGTGTGTGTTATGTCTGCGCTACGCTGACCTTGAATGTGTAAGGTGTGTGTGTTATCTATGTGTGTGTGTGTGTGTGTGTGTGTGTGTGTGTGTGTGTGTGTGTGTGTGTGTGTGTGTGTGTGTGTGTGTGTCCTTAAATCTCTTATATTTCTCTGTAACTAATAAATCCATTTTTCCCCTCTATTGGAGGGGTGGAGTTGGATCTGAACTCTCTATCAGATCGCACATCTCACAGCCGACATCGCTGTGCTACTCGACGTTCCTCGTACCCCCTCTGAAAATGGAAATGCGGGGTCCCCCCATACCCCCCAGGTTACATGGCAGATGGATGATATCAGCCGATATGGTGAACTTCTCATGGCTCTTTGAACTAAAGAAAAGAAAAAGAATCAGCATCATCCAAAGCACAATGTACCAATATATAAAAGCTTAATTACGGAACAACTAATTAATGATATTGAAAAAAACAAGTCTGCTACATGAATGTAAATGTGAACTAGGCCTCCACCAATGAGTACACTTCGAGCGGCGTCTAGTCAGTGCTCTGGTAACTGGGTGGTTACCATGGTAACGCTCTTTTCTGTATTGCCTTCAAATTTGCCTGCTACAGTGAGTTGCTGTAGTCCAGTTTTGTATCCCACATTTCAGACAGAACTGTCCCACATCAGGACATGCAGACTATCTGAAACGACTTGGCACTAAGAGCTCTGATATGTCTACCATTTCTTTGAGGAGAGTGAGATATTGTGTGAGATATAATGCATACATTGCCTGACCCAGAGTGTTTACTTTAGCGCATGCTCTGAAAACAGAAGCGTGTTCCAAAATTTCCATTTCCATTTATTCTTTTAATGAAGAAGTACATGCAAAGCGATATATCCAGCAGAGAACTATACAAGTAGTGCCACAATACACGATCCGTTTATTGAGTTCCAAAAGAAACGAAATGCACAGTAGAGGAATGCGCACATCTACACGCACACGTACGCGCGCGCACACACACACACGCGGTAGCTCTTCTCATGCTCATGACGTGATGGTGACGTGAAACGGCCCAAGGTATCGAACCGCCTACCTACGATTAATGGACAACCCGCTCTACCACCTGCGCCACAGCCGCCCACAGGTAAGGACCTAACGGTCGTTTGTATACTCTGTTTAAGTTAATGAAGTTTTTATGGTTCCGAATCTTAGGTAGAACTAGAACACGTTCGGATCTGGACCGTCTGCGGTCCTGAAATTCAGAAGACTTTCGGCTGTAAATCCCATCTGTTACTGTCGTCATCTTAGGCTTTATGAATCTCCATGATGCGCGGTTCCCCGGTCCGACTCTCCCCGCGGTTTTATTTTTATTATTAAGCGGTAGAAGATGGATGGATGGATGGACTATTGATTTTGTGCGTTATTATGAACCGCGCAGTGCGGGAATTGTCGGCTCTGACGCGCGGTTTCACACACGGGAACACTGACTATCAACTATTTCAGGTTAGTAGGGATACCATAAATGCTAAAATTAGCTCCTAGAGCCAGGTCAGAGGGTGTTGTGTCTGGGCAAATGTCTGGTAACAGGGCCACCCACGTAAGCCAGCCTGTTGAGTGGCTGTCATGTGATGAACAGTCTCAGATGGATTAGTTCATGGGTGTCAAACGTACGGCCCGCGGACCAAAACAGGCCCGCTAGAGGGTTCAATCCGGCCCGCAGGACGAATTTTGAAAGTGAAAAAAAAATATGCATAAAAGACACGAACTTCTCATTTTTTATAAAATGCCATTCCTAAATTATCCGCTAGGGGGGTATAAGACGCGGCACATCTCTGGGACTGAACAGCAGATGGCAGCAATGCAACGTCTGCTGTTTGTTATCACGGAGTAGTCTACTCCATTTTCTACTCGTCACCACACCCTCATTAGACAAAATGTCTGACAAAAAGCAGAAAAGTGGATACAGAGTGTAGAGTTTTACATGAAAAATGGACCACTTCCTATTTATTCACAGAGATGAATGGGTAATAGTTAGAAAAAAGTGGAATTTAATGTTAGTCAACAGCTTCAGTACAAAAGAGTTTGGTTTGGTGGAATCCTATTGTTCATGCAATGCCATCAATTTGAAAGTGAAATACTATATTTTTCAGTTCCAAATACCTGTGAAGTTTTTTTTTGCATTTGTACAAACACTGTGAGCAGTTGTAATGCACATATATGTGAATGATAATCAGAAGCAAATTGCACATGTTTGTCTTAAGAAATCTGAGGTTGCTCATGATATATTTTATAAAAGGATATTTCATTAAATATAAATGTCTTTGCATGAAAACAAAGGTAAAAACATGGACTTCTTGTTATTTATAGGTGATTATACTATGATTTTACTGGCCCGGCCCACTTGACATCTAATTAGGCCCCTGAACTAAAATGAGTTTGACACCACTGGATTAGTTGTATAATGGACACTAGCTTTAGGAAATTTGTGGAGAATGAGCTGGAGTTACTGTGTGATTGGTCACAACCTGTCTTCACTTGTGTTTGTGATTTCCATGGACAGGATATTAAGACACAGCCGATGTCGGAGAGGTGTCCATTATGGAGGGATTGAGGTAGCAATGTTCTAGCAGCAGCAGCAGCAGTATTACAGTTTCTGTACCAATCTGTGGTAGTGATCCAGGATCTCAGTTTGTGGACAAAGCTCTCTGTAGATAGTCAAAGAATAAGATCAGAAGTATGGGTAGTGCAACAGCACATAGCTTGTTGCATTATTGTTTATAGTTTTACTGCAGCAGTGGGTAACAGGGGTGACCCTGGCATGTTGTGTTTTATTTAGCTGCTTCTGAAATTGCATGGTGTTTCTGCGTGTGTCGTGCTACACTTTTGAAGTGAAGATGTGCCGACTATGATCCTCTGACCCCGGTAATATAGTTGTACATGTTCACTCCCCAACGGAACATCTATAGTATGTCTGTAGGCACACTACTGTGGGTCATTGTTTGATACGGTCTACTCGGATTATTTGAACAGATACTGTGATGTCTAAAAACTGCCACTGTTCCAGCTAAACATGTATAACGTGTAGCCTATAATGTTCCATCTCTTCATTTACAGTGAGAAAGAACTTCATGAACATCAGTGAACAACTGGCCCTGAACTTCAGGCTCAAGGTAAGATGGTGAGATTTGGAAAGAATTGGTGACGGACTTTCATACTAAATTCACTCACTAATATCTATCTGTTTGTTTCAGCACACTTCATCTGACAGTGCCATAGAAACAGTGATGGACTGGACCTCACACACAGTGTTCCTGGGATATGCTCCCTCCTACCTCACCTCTCTCCTGAGGGCCTACGTTCCCTCACGCAATCTACGCATCGACTAGCCGACGGCGTTTAGTAGTTCCCACTCAGCGTGGCGCAAGGTCCCTTTCCAGAACCTTCACACTAACTGTTCCTCAGTGGTGGAATGCACTTCCAACCTCAATCCGGACTGCAGAATCTCTCACTATCTTCAAAAAACAGCTAAAGACCCACCTCTTCTGTGAACACCTAACCAACTCCTAGAGGGAAGAGAGAGAAAAAAAAAAAACTACACACAATGCACTTACACCTCGACTCTGTGCACTTTGTTTCCTCTGGAATTCAATGAATGGATCTTGTATAGTAGCACTACTTGTATTGTTCTCTGCTTGATATATCACTTTGCTTATTTGTAAGTCGCTTTGGATGAAAGCGTCTGCTAAGTGAATAAATGTAAATGTAAATGTATGTTGTTTTTGGAAGCCTAGTAATGTGGATTGTTTTTAAACTGCTCTTTTAAACATTTTTACATCCCAAAGGTTTGTTGTTAGAATGTGTGTAATACATACGACTCTATTAAACACATTCTTTTTTTAAACTTTGCTTTAACACCTAAACTTTTTATTCAAAGGTAAGCAGGGATCCTTAAAAACGTAATCAACATTTGTTTTCATTATTTTCACAAAACAAATATTCTACATATATGTACACATTCAAACATCATGCTTTTCTAACATTGTGTTTACACAAACGATATAAAGCCACACAGTAACACAAACACATCCCCATATTAACATCATTATTTCTTTCCAGATGTATTTCACACCTTTTGTTGGGAGTGGGGGCTAACTCATAAAACTCATTAAAAAAAATTATACTAATTGCACGTACTAATTCTACTCTGTGCACTTTGTTTCTTCTAGAACTCAATTAATGGATCTAGTACAGTAGCACTACTTGTATTGTTCTCTGCTTGATACATCGCTTTGCTTGTATTTTTTCTCATTTGTAAGTCTCTGAATAAAAGTGTCTACTAAGTGAATAAATGGAAATGTAAATGTCTAAACAATGTTCTGAGCAGTATTGGTTCATAGGAAAATGTGACGTATTATGCCACTGTAATAAACCTCTCGCTATATTATGTATTTTTTGTTTTACAATTTTATTTAGACAAACAGAGCCATTAAAACATTCAAGAAGCATGTACTCTGTACACCCCCACTACGCCAAACGTCGGTACACAAATAACACCGCACTGCCCTCTGGTGGTTATTACACTTATTACACGGCACAATAGAAATCGTGATTCTCTCTCTCTCTCTCTCACTCACTCACACACACACACTCACACACACACACTGACACACACAGACTCTGTGTGTGTGTGTGTGTGTGTGTGTGTGTATGTGTGTGTGTGTGTGCATGCCCATCCTTGACTGTGTAAGAGTGTGTGTGTCTATGTGTGTGGGTTTCATTAGCTACTCTCTTATATTTCTTTGTGACCGTAGTGTGTTAATCTTAAAGTGTGAATCCGATTAATCAATATCCGCCTACTATCGTCTCTGTGTCTAGGTGTCCGTCATTTTTCCTTCTCTCCTTTACTGGAGGCGCTGGATTTGGATCTGAACTCGCGCATCTCACTGCTGACATCGCTGAGCTACCTGACGTTTTTCTCACCCCCTCTGGAAAAGGAAATGCGCGGTTCCCCCCACCTCTCAGATACAGAATCCGCACAGCGAATGTGTGTATTGAGGCCTCTACACCGACAGACCCTCTGCCTGACCCTCCCTCCAGCTTTCAGTCTGAGGATGATGTCACCTTCTCTGATCTGGGCTCTGACCATTCTTCCCTCTTCTCACCTGCCAGTCCCGAGTACTCTCAGTACTCTCCTCATTACACCTCGCCTGGCTATCCCACGTCCCCAGGACGCACCCCATTTCATCCCCCGTTTTCTCCCTACCGCTCCCCTCAGGATTACACCCCCACCGGTCCTGTGAATTTTCAATAAATTTACATATTACTCATACTAAGTCTCCCTCGTGTTTTATTTCATGTATATTTTATATATAACAGCACCCCTGGTCTAAACAATGTTCTGAGCAGTATTGGTTCATAGGAAAATGTGACGTATTATGCCACTGTAATAAACCTCTCTCTATATTATGTATTTTTTGTTTTACAATTTTATTTAGACAAACAGAGCCATTAAAACATTCAAGAAAGTTCAACAAACATGTACTCTGTACACCCCCACTACGCCAAACGTCGGTACACAAAACACTTCCCCGCTTCCATGAAACGAGACCCCGCCCCTGGGTCTCTGGAAAGGTAGATCAGTGCGCCAGAAAAAAAAAACACGCACTTACCTTCACTGTGTTTCTGGTGATGAGTCCTCGTTGACGGTCTTTTTCAAATGCTCCTGGAAAATATAACCAGCGCTCCTAAACCCCTTACACTGATCTACCTGTACAATCTTCCTCTGAGGGCCAAAAAAAACAGTCACCCTCGAGCCCCTCCTCTCATCTCTTATCTGTCTTATCTGTATGTGTACTTGCCAGTTTAACTTGTCAATCTAGAAACTTAATCTTTTCTGTGTTAGGTGAACCCTACCATCAGACCATACATGTTCAACAACTACTGTTCATTCTTGCATTGCTTAAGATGTTTGTCATGTATGTGGCCCGTCAGTCCAACTGCCATATTATTTCCACACAACAGTACACCTATGCACGGATATTTGTACCTATAACAGCCTCGGTTATTCTATGAATAAATCGGACGTCTCTTTGACCTACTCTGGTTGCCAGTGTGTTCATTTAGACTCCCTGGCCCCGTGTACGTGTTTTTCCAGGCATGGGAGGGTCCCCCTCTACCCCTGCTCCCCCTTCACCGGGAATAATTCCTCGTGACTGTTATTGATGTTATTGTAAATTCATTACTACATCAAGGTGTATTAAAACCCTGTGTCAGTTCTTACAATGCACCTGTGAATCCTGTTCCAAAAACCCAGATGGAACCTGGAGATTCACACAGGACTTGTGTAGGATTAATGAGATTGTCATCTCTGTTACACCTTATGTACATACTATTATAACTCTAATTCGGTCTCACCATGCATGGTTTAGCGTGGTGGACTTGTGTTCTGAATTTTTTTGTGTGTTCCCTGGCAGAAGAGACACAGCCGCTGCTTGCTTTCACGCATTGGGGATGACAGCTGACATGGACTCGTCTTCCACAACGCTACATCAACTCACAAGCTGTTCTCTCTGTGGTCAGAGACTCATTACAAGATCTGAAGGTAGCTGATCACTCCTATGTCCTGCAGTATGCGGACGATCTACTCATCATGTCGGAAACAGAAGAGGGCTGATGAACTGTAACCTGTCGTCTCTAAAGCACTCAGCTGTGAAGGGTTTCAAGGTGTCCAGAACCAAACTACAGCTCTGTAAAACTGAAGTCAAGTATCTAGGCTTCCTTCTCTCTGATGATCGTATAACTGTGGTCAGAACATCTCAGCTATCTGCAACCAAGCAAGCAGTTCTAGCTACTGATTGCTCTTATTATGATAAGCAGCTGAAGGTGATTTATCTGATTTTCGCTCTCACCTGTGCCTGCATTTTACGTAAAGGACAGAAAGTGACAATTTTTTTTACTGATTCTAGTTATGATTTTGGACGCATTTGGCAACAATGTGCTTTCGGGTTTGCAGATGAGAAACCCATTTCACATTCCACATTAGTGGAGAATCTTATTGCTGCCTGTTCACTTCCTCATTCCCTCGCCATTGTCAAAACCAAGGCGCATCTTGTAGGGAACACTGTAGAAATGAAGGGGAATGCTTTAGCTGACCTTCATGCGAAATTAGTTGCTAAGTCATAAAACTCTTGCTCTTTCTTAGTGTCTGCTGTACATTTTTACACTAGTGCTCTTTTCCCCGGAGTAGATTTTTCATTGATGCAACCACATGCATCCCCAGAAGATGCTGAGTTCTGGTAGGCTCAGGGAGCAGTCCCAGACTTTGATGGCATCTGGTTTGATCAAGTAGGTCGTCTATGCGTTCCAAAACCCAGCACCGTATTTTTAATCCGTGAGTTTCATAGTGTTTCGCATCGTGGTTTCACAGGTGTAATGTCTGACATGACATCTAAATTTTGTATTAAAGATCTGAGACATCAGATTATATTTCCACACTGACCTGGGAACGCCTCTGGATTCCCCAGTCAGAGCTGGTTAATGTGGCTCAGGAAAGGGAAGTTTGGGGTCCCTTGCAGGAGCTGCTACCCCCGTGACCCGTTTACGGATAAGCGGTTGAGGATGGATGGATGGATGGATGGACATCAGATTAAACTACATCTCTCTCGTTGTTTTAATCTGTCTGTAAAACAATGTGCGAGGTTCACCCGTGTGTCTCGTGATGCTCTCCCGCCCCCACATGTGCCCTTTGAAAGTCTGTAAATTGACTTCGCACATATGCCTTGAGTAGGTTTGTATAAAATGCTTTTAGTCATTGTTGATCGTTTCTCTAAATGGGTCGAAGTGTTTCCATGTGCTACTGAGAATGAAAAACGGTTGTACGCGTCTTAGCAAATGAAATCATCCCATGTTTCGGTGTGTTTCAAATTGACTCGGACAAAGGTACTGCGTTCACTTCACAAGTCACACAACATCTTTGTGACTATTTGGGTATAGACTGGAAATTTCATATTCCCTGCCACCCACCATTGTCTGGGGTGGTGGAGAGAATGAACCGCACTTTAAAAGATTGTTTGAGTAAAGCTATGGAACAGAGGGGGCGCACTGCCTGTCCTGATACTTTACCTCCGGTTCTGACTGAGGTCAGAATGACGCCATCTAAAACTACAGGTTTATCAACTTTTGAGATTCTATTTGGCCGACCTATTTCCTACTTCCTGGAAAATGTCTACTAACCTTTCTACTTCCGCAGGTAGCGGAGTTGACATTCATCTGGATAATTATGTGGCTAAATTACTCGATGTCTTACCAGAAAACATGAATGTGTAACGGCTAAACTTTTTGTCTCCTTCTCCCAAGAATCCAACTCATTCCTTTTGTTCCAGGTGACTAGGAGTGCCCAATTGGAGCAAGCAGTTTTATTGGGCTAATTTACAGGGCCATAATCAAGGGCATCCAACTCTAGACATGTCAAAGCCATGTTGGGAAAAAGAGAGCAGGAAAACGAAAAGCTTTGGATGGACAATGATAGCAACAGAACTTAAAGTTATTTTAGTTAAAGGTTAATCCAACTGTACCGTTACCAGAAACAAAACGGTGGTCACTTTCAGACGCTACAGTAAATTTGACATTGTTGGAAAAGGAAAAAACAAGGACAAGGAATGTAATTCATATAATATACAGACACATATTAATGAATACCACAGCTATGTTCAGATCTACACAGATGCTTCAAAGAATTTAGACTTTCTAGGACAGTGGTGTCAAACTCATTTTAGTTCAGGGGCCTAATTAGATGTCAAGTGGGCCGGGCCAGTAAAATCATAGTATAATCACCTATAAATAACAAGAAGTCCATGTTTTTACCTTTGTTTTCATGCAAAGACTTTTATATTTAATGAAATATCCTTTTATAAAATATATCATGAACAACCTCAGATTTCTTAAGACAAACATGTGCAATTTGCTTCTGATTATCATTCACATATACAGTATGTGCATTACAACTGCTCACAGTGTTTGTACAAATACAAAAAAAAAAAAACTTCACAGGTATTTGGAACTGAAAAATATAGTATTTCACTTTAAATTTATGGCATTGCATGAACAATAGGATTCCACCAAAACAAACTCTTTTGTACTGAAGCTGTTCACTAACAATAAATTGCATTTTTTTTTAACTAATACCCATTCATCTCTGTGAATAAATAGGAAGTGGTCCATTTTTCATGGAAAACTCTACACTCTGTATCCACTTTTCTGCTTTTTGGCAGACATTTTGTCTAATGAGGGTGTGGGGACGAGTAGAAAATGGAGTAGACTACTCCGTGATAACAAACAGCAGACGTCGCATTGCTGCCATCTGCTGTTCAGTCCCAGAGATGTGCCGCGTCTTATACCCCCTAGCGGATAATTTAGGAATAGCATTTTATTAAAAATGACAAGTTCGTGTCTTTTATGCATATTTTTTTTTCACTTTCAGGCCGGATTGAACCCTCTAGCGGGCCGGTTTTGGTCTGCGGGCCGTACGTTTGACACCCATGTTCTAGGAGTAGCGTTTACTGTTCCAGAATTTAATTCACCATTAGGGGAAAGAATCAGTGATGAGTTGTCTGTTTATACAGGAGAAATGATTGCACGATTATTTGGCAGCGCAGTGGATAGAGGAGATTAGACCTTTGAAATCAGTCATTGACTCAAGCTCATCGTTGGCTAGCTTACGATGCAGTCACTCGGAAAGCAGACAAGACATTTAAATAGAAATACAGCAACCATTAGAGACAATTCAAATGATGGGTTTTTGCTGTAGGCTAGTATTTTTATGGGTACCGGCAAATAGTGATATCGAAGGAAATGAAATAGCAGATAAGACAGATAAGGCAGCAAAAGAAGCCATAAAAAAACAACATTAATTTATTAGTTAGTATAAGTAGGAATGAAATCATGAGTGTTTGAAGAGAAGGTGGTGGAAACAATAGGATAAGGAGAAGAAAAGGCGATAGTTTCACAAAATGGTGGTTTCACAAAAAAGTGCAGTGGGAGAGATATGTACAGGGCCAAAGAGGAGAGAGGAGACATTAATATCAAGGATAAGATAAGATTAACACACAAGACTAGACAGTACACTTTATAAAATGTATAATACTGGAAGGTGTGAATTCTGTGGACAAGAAGAAACAGTGGAACATGTTATACTGTCAGAAAAACGAGACTGAAAGGAGTCTAATACAAAAGCTGGTAAAAATAAAAATGCAGTTTTATACTAGGAGATATTCTACAAAATAACTCCGGAAATGAATGTTTTAGGGCTCCCCAGTGTCTTAAAATAACGAATCTGTGGGAGAGGTTATAAAAACTGGAAGGGAATATATGCCGTTTTGATTCACACTCCATACCAGTAGGTGGCGGTAATACACCGCTCCTCAATAAAATCTCAGAAAAACACGAAGAGAAAGAAGAGGGCTCCATTGGTTCCCGCTCTTTTTCAACATTTGAATCTGCACACTGGAGAAAACATCTAGCGGTCAGGATTATGTTTCTTTTACTGCAATCATATCTGCTATAAAATTATTATTTTTATACCTGCTTCCGCGTATATATATATATATATATTCATATATATATATTCATTTTATTATCACTAGGAATGATAATAAAATGAAAGCCTGCATGTTCTTAAATAAAAAACTTTCTGTTGCATCAGAAGTTAAACAGGAAGAAGCTGAAACAGGAAGTGAAAAGACTGTTAAATAATGACTTCAAACAAACAAATACAAACAAAAACAATCTGAGGCGACAACATGATCTTCTTCCATATCAGACCTGTGTGTTGTTCCTGAGGAGGAACTTTATTTTATCTTCTTTACACAGTCATGTGGACTTCATCATGTTAATCATATCTCATTGAGAATATATTAAAATGTTCTTTATACTTTAAAAAGAGAGCTTTGCTTTGCTTTAGTATAAAATACACTGTGATTAGAAAATATGTAATATAAAATCATCTAATTTATATTTACTATTACTACTAATACTACTAATAAGTAGTATATGTTCCTTTGATGTTGCTGTTGTTTTAAACTATACTTAACTTCCACTTTTGCACTGAATAAAGTTTTTTGGAACTTGACTTGTTTGATAGTTTAGTAATCGTGGAGAAAAAAAACAACAATCTGGATTTCATGTACAAGTGATTCAGAAGGTAATTATAGTATATTGATTTATAATCTGTGTATTTATTTTACTTAAAGAATCAAGCTGTGGACACCGGACATGTCATGATGTGGTGATCGACAACACTTGAAGTAAAAGTGAAACCTGAACCTTTCATTTGTGGCAAAATTTTCTTTTAAACTTGTTTTTTTCTCTTCTTCTTCTTTACTGCACAATAATTTACCATTTACCATAATAATAAAATCTGACAAACAACCTTCAGAATTATTATGTACAGTTCTGCACCACTGAACTAAACTTCATTTTCTTCTTTTATTATGAGATGGTCACAGCATCCTGGGTGCATTCTGACTGACACGAGATTTCATTCTGACTGACATGGGAAAGATTTCTTGTAGACGACAATCAAAAAGGAGACGATCAAACTCCATACAGAGAGAAAATGACCAGCAAGGAGGTGAGATTTCCTCAAAACCTGTTTTATTACATCTAAAAATATATATATATTCATATAACATACCCAACATGTATATTCATCATCATCATTATTATTATTATTATTATTATCATTATTATTATTATTAAACAGGTGCAAAATTATAATAATAATAATAAACTTTATTTTATAAAGCGCCTTTAAAGTAGCTTCTCAAAGCGCTGTACATAAAAACACAAATCACAGAATAAATAAAAGTTAAATAAAATGAATAAAACTGTAATAAAAAACAAATATAAAACAGTCAAAAAGATATTAAGAATCAAAAGCGAGTTTAAAAACGTGTGTCTTTAAAAGAGCTTTAAAAATGCCAAAGGACTGAGCTTCCCTGAGTTCAGGGGGAAGAGAGTTCCAAAGTGAAGGAGCGTAGACAGAAAAAGCCCCGTCACCCATAGACTTAAGGTGGGTTAGTGGAACCGTCAGTAGATTCCCCTGTGAGGAGCGCAGTCTGCGATGTGGGGTGTACGGGATTAATATGTCAGTTAAATATTGTGGAGCCAATCCGTGCAATGCCTTGTGTGTTAACATCAAGATCTTAAAATCGACACGGAACCTGACCGGGAGCCAGTGTAAGGTCTTCAAAACAGGAGTGATGTGGTCATATCTCCTGCTTCCCGTCAGGATCCGGGCGGCAGAGTTCAGAACATACTGCAATTTGTTAATTGCAATTTTAGAAACTCCGGCTAAAACGGCATTACAGTAATCCAACCGCGTGACAACGAATGAATTGATCAGCTTTTCAGCGACAGATAAGTTTAGCATTGGTCTTAATCTGGCAATATTTCTGAGGTGAAAAAAGGAAGCTTTCACAGTGCTCTGAACAAAAAAATCAAAAGTGAGGTTAGTGTCAAAAATTACACCAAGGTTCCTCAACTTACTTTGGGTCTCTTGAACAGAGCCATCAATGGAGAGACACAATGGAGCCGCTTTGCGAATCTGATGACGGGAACCTATGAGCATGACCTCAGTTTTCCCGCTGTTCAGGCACAGAAAGTTATTATTCATCCATTTCTTTATCTCAGAAATACAGCCAGAAAGATAACAAACATCAATGCTTTCACCAGATCTTGAGTGAATGTAGATTTGGGTATCGTCAGCATAAAAGTGATAATGGAGGCCAAGTGTTCGCAGCAGGTGCCCAAGTGGAGATAGATAAATATTGAACAGTAGAGGGTCTAGAATTGAACCCTGAGGAACACCAGTGAGCACCGAGCAAGTGTCAAATCTAAAGCCACCCATAGAAATAAACTGGGAACGGTCAGTAAAATAGGATTTAAACCAGTTTAAAACTTTCCCGGACACACCAAAAACACTTTCTAAGCGGGTAAGTAAAAGACCATGATCCACAGTATTGAAGGCGGCCCTAAGGTCAAGAAGAATAAGAAGTGAGGTAGCTCCAGAATCAGACGCAAAAGGTCATTTGTAACTTTGACCAACGCAGTTTCAGTGCTATGAAATTTACAAAAACCTGATTGAAGTGGTTCAAAGAGGTTGTTGGTTGTCAGATGAGAACAGAGTTGAGAGGCGACAACACGCTCAAGTATTTTTGCCAAAAACGGAAGATTTGAAATGGGGCAAAAATTGTTAAAATCATCCACAGAAACATTTTCTCTCTTGGGGACAGGTGTAACAGCAGCAGTCTTCAGTACTGCTGGAACGACCCCAGTCTCCAGTGATTTATTTATAATACTGAGGATAGTAGGGCACCACACAGCAAAGCACGATTTAAACAGATTCGTGGGAATTGGATCCAGCAGGCAAGTGGTAGATTTCATGCTGGATACCTCCCTTGTGAGAGCCTCAGAATCAAGCAGTGAAAAATGAGTAAAAGAAACACCAGTGAACCCAGAAGGACGAAGGAGTGGAGTGGCACAGTCAGGGTTAACAGAAATTTCTTTACAAACATTGAGAATCTTAGAATTGAAAAACTGTAGAAAGGAATCACAGAGCTGCTGAGAAACAGGCAAAGTGGTAACAGCATTAACTTGAAGCAGTCTATTTATGGTTTGGAACAAGTGTCTGGGATTATTTTAATTTTTTACAATAGCAACAGAGAAGTAAGAGGATCGTTCAGTCTCCAGAAGTGCATGATAATCCCCCAGCAAGTCCTTCCACGCTTGATAGTAGACACTCAGTCCGCTAAGGTGCCATTTTTGCTCCATTTTCCGACATACAGCCTTTCTAGAGCGCAGATTGTCATTATACCAGGGAGCAGAGCGGGTGAATGTGACCTTACGTGACTTTAGAGGAGCAAAAGTGTCAAGGTTAGCAGCAAGAGTGGAATTTAGTTGCAGAACTTTCTCCTCCGGTGATGAGGGATGAAGATCGCTTAGGATGGAATCCACAGGAGTTTGGAGAAGGCTGTCTGATCGATAGACTTCCACTTCCGGAAGGTTACTGTTCGGATAGGAGGCTCACTTGAATGATACAGTTCCCGGTTAAAAAAGACAGCTGAATGATCAGACAGTCCAATGTCAGTAGCTGAAAACTCAGATACAAATGAGCCATTAGCAATCACCAGATCCAGCGTATGACCCTTGTTATGAGTCGGGTCAGTTACAAACTGAGTGAAGTTAAAACAGTCAATTAGTGACAGAAAATCCTTGGCCACCACCGAGTCACAATAGTCCACATGAATGTTGAAGTCTCCCACAATTAGAATTCTGTCAAACTTCGTGCTCAACATTGACAAGAAGTCCGCAAACTCAGACATAAAAGCTGCATGTGCCTTAGCCTTAGGTGGTTTATAGACTGTAGTGATTACGGTGGATACAGGAGCGGAGATACTCAAGACCAGGCATTCAAATGAAGGAAACCTGGGAACAGATACAGAGCTTGTGTTGAACTTCAGGTTGTAAACCACAATAATGCCTCCGCCTCTGCCAGATAACCTCGGGAGATCTAAAACTCCAAAGCCCGCTGGAGTGATCTGGTTAAACAGGAGCCCATCGTTTTCTTTATGCCAGGTTTCAGTTAAGAACAACAAGTCGAGCTTTTTATCAGTGATAAAATCCGATAAAAGCAGCGCTTTGTTATTCACAGACCGTGCATTGAATAATACGGCATAGGCCGGGCTCTGAAGCGGAGACGCCGGTGGTTTAATCTCCACGTGGGGAACTGATATTAAATTACTGTGATCAACACCAGTATGGAGCAGTTTGTTGGTCTTACGGCGGCAGATCGGGACAAAGATGTTAGGAGAGGACGAGACAGTAAAACTGCGCCTCAGACCCCGATGGATATATCGCTTAGGACGAAGCAGTCCAGCGTCTCGACAGAGATTGTACGAATCTTTGGCTAGGCCATAGCACTTCTGATTTAGATTCAAAAGCTGGCGTGTAGTGTACCTTAGCGCCATGGTCGGTGAGTACACACTCGTAGGGCCAGCGCGAGTGAAACTCCGGAGCGCACTCCGAGCACAGACTTGTACAATCCGTCCACACACAGCCGAGCCGAGGAGTAGATACATTCATGGCACAATTCGAAAATTTAACCACAAGGTGGCAGCACAACTCCACCACCACCACCAACCACCAACAACAACAAAGATAGCTTTACTACTGTTTTAAATACTCAAACGCTGCAAAATCTAAATAGAACTGAATAATGTGCCTTTCTTTATTTTAGAATCCTCGTTTAATAGCCATGACAGAATCTAACCACAAGGTGGCAGCACAAACAAGGAAAAAAAGACTAGAAAAATCTAAACTACATTAATTATCATTAAACACTTCACCATTAATTATTATATAAATTATATATATGACACACACACACAGTGCCTGTCATTTCATGTGAATAACAAGGTGTGAAGGTGCAATTTGATGTTACGGCCTGTAACGTGAGAATGATGTGGCAAAATGAACACGTAAGAATAAATATTATATAAAAAAAATCTGGAAAATGACGTGTGAAAATAAAAAACCCCAGACATGATGTGGAAAATGTGTGATCCATACTGTACTGTATATTACAGGCGATGTATCTAACAACCACATACTGTAGATATGTACAGAAATCACACACACACACACACACGAATACTTGAGATGATTTACTACATTTTCTGTTTTTCCAGTCCTCCCCGATAACGTGAAACAGGAGCGTGAGATTTCCGAGCACAGCTTCTCTGAGCCGAGACAAACTGAAAATCAATCCGGTAAGAAAACGCAGCACTGCCGTCGCCTCGTCTCGCTCATATTTACATCCTCTGCCTTCAGTTCCTGTCAGACACATCGTAATTACGACCTGAGTGAACTTCAACTCCACGCCAGCGTACAACCTAGGAACTCATCATGTTCTGCGAGCCCCGACTTTCTGAGTTAGGGGCGTGTCTATAACTTAAACAATGATAGATAATACAAAATAATATATATATATATATATATATATATATATATATTTAACAAAACCACTTGAACACACATGTCCATAATCATGACCTCCGAAAAGTCTTATCAGGACAGACTCCGCCCACAGGAAGGAAACCTGGAGTGTAAGTGATTTGTTGCTTGCTTCTGGGAGCCAAGAGGGTAAAATTAGCCATGCTGTCTGTGTGGGAGGGGCCTACTCTCTCTCTCTCTCTCACACACACACACACACACACACACACACACACACACACACACACAGTGACACTACACTAGCCAATAGTATGAGCTCATGTATGTGGATAGCGCTTTCCTCATAGTTTGTTACGTCATACATTGTTTATACATCGTGAGTACGTCCCTTTATCACACAATGTCAGAAGGTTTTTATATTAATGCCCAAACTTTATTATTTCTATCTGTAAAAAAAACCTGTAATCAGTGCGTATGTGTTTCTGATGGTTTTTTTTCAGATGGGATTAGTCCTGTAACCCCTCAGACTCCCACCTCACTGAGCCAGAACACTTCTGCTGTGGATAGAAGTCATGTTTTTTCTCCAGTATTTTCCCACAATAACGTAGGACATGTAACGATCTTCAACAATTACGGTAAGAACGATGGACTTCCCTTCCAATAATGTCCTGGGGAATTCTCCTAGATCCTGTAGATTACCACGTCGACTTTCCCCGGGACTTCAAATCAGCGTCACTTTTAAAACGTACCCCATTAATTCCGGTTGGATTTTTTACTATATGATAGAAAACGAATGTTGTGAATGCGTCACTGTTCCACCCCTCGGTGTATAAACATTTATAATATTCCCAACTCTGTATTTGCAGTGACCGAGAACAACGCATCTGACACTGGGGAGAGAAATCGAGAACCTCCGGTAAAAACGGTGAACTTTACAAAGCATTAAGAAGTTACTTTAATTAAAAAACTCGCAGAAGGATTTAAAGACTTTGTTTTTTTGTTTTTGCCCCCAGGATGGATTCTCTGACATCGACACCTCCGCAACAACGTGAGTATACGTGAAGTATAAACAAAGAGCATTGGGTTATACACCCTGCTCCTGAGTGTGGGAAGAAGAGATGTAACGGATTACTGAAGTCATATTATAGCGTTTGGTGTCTCTTAGTAGTACGACAGCCTTTAAAGCTTATTCATTAAAAGTAAAATCTGAGAGAAATTAAGTTAGTCAAGAAAGAAATGGAACAAATAAACATTTACCAAAAAAACCCCCCTTTTATCCTGGAGTATTTTTACACTATTAATTAAATTAAATACATAAATAGTGCTGCTGACATGGACGTCGGCACTGTTCGGATCCTTATCTGAGACAAAACTGAAGAGGTTTCTGATGTTTAACCTGAAATGCACGATTCCATTGATTTGTTTTATGAAAATAATGGAAAACGAACACAACAACTACTCTTAATAATAATAATAATGTATCGCTCGTATTTAAAAGGTGAGACTTGGTTTGTTTCCTTCCTAGTATTTTAAGGACTCCGAAAAAATCCAAGAAGTTCAGGAGAAGTCGACGCTCTGCTGCCAGACGATCTCTCAGCCCCTTGTACGGACAACGTGACATTGTGGGTGAGATTACCGGAGCTCTCGTCACCTCCGAGTATCACTGCAGTGACTGCCGCTTCAAAATTCCTACCTGGAAACCTTTACGCTTTCGCGTCAAGTGTCCCGGGTGCAGGATGAGCTGGAAGTGCGCTAAAATCCAGTGTACTTGCAAAGCTAAAATCACCCTGGAGCTGTCCCGTGGGCGGACGCAGAGGGTCACGCTGGACGATTCGCTACTGCGCTCCATCGTTAAGTTTAAGTCACAGGGCTACTGCGAGACGGAGAGCATCGAGAAGAAGATTCTGAAGGTTGGGAGCGTGAGAGTGGTGTCTGACGACGGAGCTGTGAAGAGCGTGACCAGGATTTCGTCCAGCTCCGTGTCTCCTTGATATTCCAGATGCCTTCGCTAGTTTCCGATCAGGGATTCTGAAACCTGGACTCCAGTATTGGAATAAATCTGTAAAATGTGTATAAAAAAAACCCCCAGAACAAACAAATCAACAATTCGGAAATTACATCAATGTTTCTGTGGAAAGTTCCTCGTATTCAGAGTAGGTTTACACACACACACACACACACACACACACACACGTTAAAGCCGAATACCTGGTCTCTGTAGTTCACGCCTCTGTGGTTGCTCGGGACTCTGTAGCCGGGCCACCGGTCCTTCCTTGAACCATTTTCGGTAGGGACTAACTCGAGAAACCCCCATGTGTCGGCCGTTAAAGGCAATATTTCACGCTACTGATAGTTTCAAAGCATCAGATGATCAGGGCCGATTATATCCTGTCAATCAAAAGAGGGCGGGAAAACACATCGACTTCGTGCTGTGTGTAAAGACGACGTTAATCGTGTGATTAAGGCGTGTACATGTCTGTAATACACGCCGATAATGCGACTAAAACACGAGTACCTCACACGTCTTAATTCCGTCTGTGTTTACTTCGCGTTTGACCTTAATCGGATTAACGGCATCAATAATCTCTGTTTACATGCGCGTTTCTTAATCAGAGTATCGTCTTAATCGGGTTCATATCGGATTATCGTCGTCCGTGTAAACGCACCGAGTGTCATTCACATCACCTGCCAGTGGTTTTAATGTTATGGCTGATTAATGTATATTTTATTGTGAACTATTGTGGATACATCAAACTGTCAGAAGGTGCTCCTGGACATAATACTGCTCCTAACTCGAGCCGATATCACGCAAGAAAACGCTCTTAAGTTTAGCTCAGAATAACGGCTAACTCCGACACACCTGTTTTCCTCGATCTCGACCCAGCGCATAACTCTTGTGTAGTTTTCTTCTCCTTCTTCATCTTATTTACTTCAGTGTGTTTGTGTGGCTGTATTTGTTTAGTTTCTGTTTGTTCTCGCTTTATTTGACATCATTGAAGTCCCAGTGTCTCAGGGATGGTCCCAGTGTCTCAGGGTTGGTCCCAGTGTCTCAGGGATGGTCCCAGTGTCTCAGGGTTGGTCCTAGTGTCTCAGGGTTGGTCCCAGTGTCTCAGGGTTGGTCCCAGTGTCTCAGGGTTGGTCCCAGTGTCTCAGGGATGGTCCCAGTGTCTCAGGGATGGTCCCAGTGTCTCAGGGTTGGTCCTAGTGTCTCAGGGTTGGTCCCAGTGTCTCAGGGATGGTCCCAGTGTCTCAGGGATGGTCCCAGTGTCTCAGGGTTGGTCCCAGTGTCTCAGGGATGGTCCCAGTGTCTCAGGGTTGGTCCCAGTGTCTCAGGGATGGTCCCAGTGTCTCAGGGATGTGCATCGATGATGAAATGAATTTGTGCCGGTCTTGACCACACGCATATTTGATTTGGTGAACATCACCAGGTGCTGAAGTCAGTGTTCCAGTTTACCTCAAAGGGGTTCAGTGGAGGACACTCGAGGTCTTCCACTCCATCCTTACAGGGGCATTATCATGCTGGAACAGCTTTGGGAAAGAACACAAACGTGTTCTACACAACTGTCTGCTTCCATGTTTGTATTTTTGTAGCTATTTTATTAACATTAAAGCGGTATATAAATTGTATTATAAACACCTTGTGCAATCTCTTCTGTGTAAAATGCTCGAACGTTTTGGACTCAAAAAGGCGTTTTTAAAAGTGAGACTGACACGGATTACATGAAATGACTGTGAATCATTTTCTTATAATTAACCGACGCACCGTCCGAGTCTTTAACCAACATGTTTAACAGGTTTAGCCTCTAAGTCATCCACAATATAATGTTATTCACCATTAAAGTAATTAAATACAACGGTTAATACATGTTTAATAGAACAGTTAGTTTCCTTTCAATGGATATTCTTCATGTGCATGTTCTTACAGTTAGGGTTTTCCCTTTATTAAGCTAAAAACAACACCAACAACAGGTTTTAAAGAGTACAACACAATCCTGTTACGGTTTTCATTAGCACGAATCAGCGTAATGTGTTCGTGGAAGAATGTGAACTGTAGTCTTTCTGTTCATCTTGTTCTCGAGGACTGCTTCTCATAACAGGACGTAGATAAAGAGGAGCAGCTTGACCTTCAACCTGATGGGAATGAAATTTTTATCTTTACTCTTACGCACAAAATGTATTTTTATTAGAAGTGAAACTGTAGCACCAGGACTTTCATGACGGAGAACCATCAATAAGAACTGTATTTGGTCAAATACTGTATTGTGGTATATTTTCTGTTTTTTTTTTTTTTTTTTTTACACATGGGTTCTTAAAATTTAAAAGGATGTATGTTAGATGTGAACCTTCATGACCCATGACCCCAACCATGACCTTAGGAACGCTTGGACAAGTTTCCATAATGCATCATATTGAAGTAACAGAGCTGAGGCAACATCAGAAAATAGGGACTTTGGAATAGGCGATAGTGTCCTGGGAATATATGGATTTGGGAATATAAGGTTCAGGGAATATATGGATTTGGGAATATAAGGTCCAGGGAATATATGGATTTGGGAATATAAGGTCCAGGGAATATATGGATTTGGGAATATAAGGTCCAGGGAATATATGGATTTGGGAATATAAGTTTCAGGGAATATATGGATTTGGGAATATAGGGGTGAAACAGGGGTTTGGAAATATTGTGACTCGGGAATACAAGATTTTGGAATATATGGTCCTGGGAATGTAAAGGTTTGTGAATATAGAGCCCTGAGAACATAGAGTCTTGGGAAAGTAGAGACTTGGGAATACAGGATATAGCACTTTTAACAGTGGACTTTTCCCCCCAATGCAGCTTTACAGAAATATATAAACCCTGAGAGGAATCAGAAACCCGTCCTCATCTGGGTGATGCTGTACGTGCCACATCTTCATCAACCAGAGGTTTTTAAACAGGCCCTGCGTCCTGGACTAGTCTCTAGCTAAGCTGGCTGTGCCTGACCTTTACCCCCTTTCCAACAGTAGGGCGTGGTGCAGTACTACAATAAGGGAGGTAGCATGTTGCGCAACTGCTCCAGGCGAAATGGCGACTTTCCCTCTTTGAAACAATGCTGTGTTTAATATAACTGTCCGATCAGGTCCGATTTCGAAATTTAAACTACTTGGTGATCAGATGCATTTGCACAAGTCATGGTTTTGTTATGAAACATGATTTTAAAGTTTGTTTCAAATGTGCAACTCACCCCCCCCCCCAAAAGAAATGGCCTTTGATCTTATATATATATATATATATATAATCTCATTTGCTGTTTATTATAATTTTTTTTTAGATGAACTTTGAACTAAATGACTAACTTTAAGGGTTCTAGTGTATGTGCTCTAGGTAATATACGAACTTCAGAGTACAGAGATTTGTTGTAGGAATTTCCGGACTTGGGACGGTAGCGACTTGGGAATATAGGGACTTGGAAATGTTGGGCCCTTACAATGATGGTCAAAGATTCTGCCTCAGAAGATAATGTCTCTAAAATAAATACAAACACACATATACAGTCCAATTACTTCAGATTTTCAATAAAACGTTAAAAAAAATAATAATTAATTTATCAATATCAAGGTAACATCATCACATAAACCGAATAATATGGTGTGTAAATAGTGGCGTGAATTCCATGTCAACGTTGGAACAAATACAAAGATTAGGGCAAAACAAGAAATAATACTAATATGCACACTGTATATCAAACATTATACACAGAATACACATATGTATGGCAAAGTCATTTAAACTAATTTAAACTAATTAACCCGATAAAGCTGATGCCTCGCCTAATAACGAACACTTGAGACATTTTTTGGGTGTGGAATTTGGGTGGAGTGGAGGTTTATAAATACCATTAGTGCTCTTGGCTCATCAGATCTGGTCTGATCGTGTCCAGAGTCTGTCGCAGGATGCATCTTTCCGGAGTGATTTCTGCACTTTTGTTGCTTTTTCTAAGCATCGGAGCTCAGAAAGCTGCAAATGACACGTAAGGACCTTTGATATTTGTCAAATTTTGATATATATATATATAATCATTAGATATTTCTTGAAAAATACAGAGACTGGAGAATCGAGGACCCTGGGAGTGTAGAGTATTTGGAATATAGGGACTTGGGGATATATGGGCCTGGGAATACTAATAATGAGACATAACTCTAATCATTTAATCAGGTGTCTTAAATTCTGTTCATTTCTCTTTAGTAAAATGATATATTTGAGTCATTCATGCAAATGCAAATGACATGCTTTGTTTAAGTTTGCATTAAAGACATTTAAACATTATATTTATATACATTATGCTCATTTTGCATTCAGAGTAAAAGCCATTTTATTGTCTGTTTCATTCCCATCATCCTTTATTCCCGTTCTGTGCTGTACCGAGTTTACGTGTGCTTCACCGCTAGTGTTATTATTTGTGATACTCGTCACTGATGAACATAAAGAGAGATTGGAGATGTAATTCTGTATAAATAGACTGGGCAGGATCAACGGCACAGAGCACTGCTACATAGAGATCAAAATTCATTTGCCTTCTTTTCTTGTCTCCATGCAGCTTTTATCTCCTGGCTGTGACCTCCCAGGCTGTAGGGGGCACCACAGAGAGCCTATGCGTCACGGTCAACTCCCGTCAATCTGTTTCACTGATTGTGACCCTGGAGTACAAACAAACCAGAGCCACTCTTTTGAAGGAATCGCGTGTAATACGAGAATACTACCGATGTGTCCCGTTTCAGGTCAGACTCCTCATCATGACATCATCATCACATCAGCGTTTAACGATATCCACGTAATAATGATTTGCAGTACATATATAATGTATCATATTGGGCATAACTCAATCATTTATGTGTCTCAAACTTCTGTTTATATTTCTTTCCATCCCAGAAATTAGGTCCACCCCTACCCGGATCACTTCCTAAAAATGATTATATTACTAGATAATAATAATAATAATAATAATAATTGTCTCATGCAGGCACAACTTGGATTTTGTGGTTTTCTTTCTAACAGGTTCCTGTTGTAAGCGTGGAATCAGTGGCGTCTATTAACATTCAGATTGAAGGGAACACACCGCAGAACAAGACGACGAACATCCTCATCATACCTCCGACCAAACTGAGCATCATTGCTACCGATAAACCCATCTACAAACCAGGACAAACGGGTAACAAATCACACGTTTGATCCATTTACAGGGCAATTCAGTGCTGTAAAACTACTGAGTTCGTGTTCTCGCTTACGTTATGGCAGCGATAAACAGTCGTTCCGTCAACCCAGCCCTTTCTTTATTCTTTCTAACACTGACACTGGAGACTCCTTCCATTGTTGAAGCATAAAAGTCATTTATGTCCACTGTACACATCCCCGTGAACGAGCTGTTGCTATAGAAACGACGACGTATTAGAACGAGCGCATGGATATTAACCTGTGACGTGCAGCTGCGCTAATGATTTAAGGATGTGTTCATAACATTGACATGAAACATTATAAACGTGATCTCTTGCAGTGAATTTCCGCGTCGTCTCTCTGGATTCGAACTTCCTCACGTACAACCAGACGGTACAGAAACCTTTATCGCTTCTCTGAATACATGAGAATTCAAATGAATGAATGAATGAATGAATGAATAAATAAATAAATAAATAAATAATCAGTTATGATAACTGTGTGTATTGTTTTTGTAATTAAGAATATTTAAAAGGAAAAAAAGCTTTGTACTTTAGTATAATGACATAATAATGATATTTAAAGTATTTCAACACAAAAAAAAGAAAAAGAAAGACTCAGTATGATTGAATTGAAACTTTTTTAAAGTTTAAAAAGCTAAATTTTTTTTTTTTGAGTTTTAAAAATATATATAAATTAAAATATCAATAATAAGAAAATGATTAGTATAATTTAAAAAAATTTCTTCTGGATTTACAGTAACTAAATTATGATGAAATTAATAAAAAAAATACTATTTGATGATTTAAGATTTCATGATTAATAGAAATTGTTACTATAAATATATTACCTGATTATAACAGCTCTTTTTTTCCTTCTTTTTTTTCCTCCAGTTTCCAACAATAGAACTGCTGGTACGACGCCATGAGCAACGTTCAACACTTATTATCTGAGAACTTTGTGCATTTATAATAAATATTTTTTAAAATAAATACGTACATTTACTGGCTGAATAAAATGATGTGCTCTTAGGAAACATGGAAGGTCCCAGGAAACACTGTATACAAATTCTAAGTCCTTTTCTTAAGTAATGGACGTTTTTGAGCTCTTGGCCCTGGGTTATGTGTGTGGATTTCGTTTTCAGGACCCGAACTCGAACCGTATCGGTCAGTGGCTGAACGTCTCCACGAACAGCGGCCTTGTGGATCTGTCGTATCCCCTCAACTCCGAGGCTACAAATGGATATTACGTCATCACGGTCTGGAACAAGAATCTCGAACAGATCTCAGAAACCTTCGAAGTCAAGGACTACGGTCAGGCCCGGGTTATTTTCATTAACGTGCTTAGAATATTTTATTTATTTAATATTTTATTTATTTTAGTCATTTAACATTCTGATTTTTATCCAAAAGCCCTTAAATACAATGTTTGTAATGCAAACACGAGTCCTTAAAACGATTCCTTAGTGAATTTGTCACCACTAAAAGATGTGTGTCTGTAAGATGTTTACGAGAGTGGATTTCATGTGTGACATTTGGAATCTGTTGATGTTAACTCTCAATATGAAGTCCAAAGAGCTACGTATCATTACCAGTGAAGTGAGCCATCGTTAGACTGAAGAATCCAAACAAACCCATCAATGAGGCAGCGAAAACATTTAGCGTGGACAAATCTACTACTTAGTTCATTTTTAAAACATTTGTGGTGGATGATAGAAGAAGGATAGAAGGAGGTAGGCGTCACCAATCAAGAGAAGACTTCACCAGAGTAAATATAGACAGTTTCCTTAAGATGTAAGCCATTGAACAGATTTTTGCCAAAAACATCCCATACAGTTCTGGTACACTGTCCTGTGGATAGATGAAACAAAGACCAACTGGTACCAGACTGATGTCAAGAGGAGTATGGAGAAGAGAAGGAACTGTTTATGATCAGAAGAATATCACCTCATATTACGGCGTGGGCGTGTTGGCTGGCGGTGGAACCGGTTCCCATTGTATTCACCGATGATGTGACCGTTGAGAAATTCAGCAGGACGAATTGTGACGTGCACACGGCGATATTATATGACCCCGTGCATACTTTGAAAGCAACCAAATACTTTTTATGACACAGAAGTAGAATGTTCTGCAATATCCAAGTCAGTCACCTGACACGAATCCAGTCGAGCTGCTTTTCACATGCTGAAGGTAAAACCGAAGCCAAAACACCTCATGAACAAACAAGAACTGAAGACAGCTGTAGAACATCACCGTGGAAGAAACCCAATGTCTGGTGTCGTCTACGGACAGGCAGTCATTGATCGCAAAGGATTTGCATCCGAGTATTAAAACGACAGTTTAATTGATCAACATGTTAAGTTGTCTAGTTGATTTTGGATCCTTAAAGAACGGGAGGGGGGGTGCAGGGGAGTGTAAGTAAGGATGTCTGCCAAATGCCATAAATATGGTTATGTGCAGAATATTTAGGGACAAACTGATGCACCGTTTAGGGTTCTAGATGTAGGCGTTGTTCCTAATAGTGTGTTCTTATCTCAAAAAGAAACATTATAGACTTTTACATAAACAACTGCACAATTGTCAAGAAGTAGTGCTTGGACCCCTATGATCGCTGCTTCCGGTTATACTCCCCCCCCAAATCTTTGTACTGATTTGAATAAAATAAAAGAACAAAGTGTGCTCTTAATGAAGTAAATGATCTTGCCTTGCAAAACACCAATGTTTATCACACCAATGTACAGTGCTGCCGACGTTTGAAGTGACGGTGCAGCTTCCTCCAGTCATAACCATCCTGGACACGTTCACGACGCTGAAAGTGTGTGCGAAGTGAGTGATCTTTTGAAAGTTTTTTCAAAAGCAGTCTTCGTGTGGACACTTTACAGTACACGTAATAATATCTATAAGCTAAATCTTACTTTTTAAAAACATATTGTTATTGAGACCTTTTTGGCGAACACAAAAAAAGTTATGTTTTAGCATAAAGTTTCACTTTAAAATGATTTCTGAACTCAAACATATAAAATTATTATTCCATGACATTTGTTTTTCCATTCTCTGCAGATATACATACGGGAAGCCGGTGAACGGTACGGTGAAGGCCACAGTCTGCCGTAACAGCTACAGATACTGGTGGGGTCGACCATCAAGCTCACAGACATCAGACATCTGCAGAAATTATACCCTGCAGGTTAGTCTGCTCGATCTAAACTCTATAAAATCAACAGAAATTGCTCCAAAGCAAAGCTGCTACACTTCCTGCACTTACTCTTTTGAACAAGTTTCTTTAATAACCCCCCCCCAAAAAAAACTATTTGAACTATTTCCCAACCCTTATGCTCACTTTCACCTTCTTTATGAACACTTAAGTGTAACGCTTTACATTAAAGTTACTGTAACATAGAGGTGTACATGGTTAGGGTTAGTGTTAGATAACTTATAGGTGTACATGATTAGGATTAGGATTAGGTTTAGGTAACTTAGAGGTGTACAGGGTTAGGATTAGGTTTAGGTTTAGGTAACTTAGAGGTGTACATGGTTAGGATTAGGTTTAGGTTTAGGTAACTTAGAGGTGTACATGGTAAGGCTAGGGTTAGATAACAGAGGTGTACATGGTTAGTGTTAGGTAACTTATAGGTGTACATGATTAGGATTAGGATTAGGTTTAGGTAACTTAGAGGTGTACAGGGTTAGTGTTAGGGTTAGATAACAGAGGTGTACAGGGTTAGTGTTAGGTAACTTAGAGGTGTACATGGTTAGGGTTAGGTTTAGGTTTAGGTAACTTAGAGGTGTACATGGTAAGGCTAGGGTTAGATAACAGAGGTGTACATGGTTAGGGTTAGGATTAGGTTTAGGTAACTTAGAGGTGTACATGGTTAGGGTTAGGGTTAGATAACAGAGGTGTACATGGTTAGTGTTAGAATTAGGTTTAGGTAAGTTAGAGGTGTACATGGTTAGGGTTAGGGTTAGATAACAGTTGTGTACATGGTTAGGGTTAGGGTTAGTGTTAGGTAACTTATAGGTGTACATGATTAGGATTAGGATTAGGTTTAGGTAACTTAGAGGTGTACAGGGTTAGTGTTAGGGTTAGATAACAGAGGTGTACAGGGTTAGGGTTAGGTAACTTATAGGTGTACATGGTTAGGATTAGGTTTAGGTTTAGGTAACTTAGAGGTGTACAGGGTTAGTGTTAGGGTTAGATAACAGAGGTGTACAGGGTTAGGGTTAGGGTTAGGTAACTTATAGGTGTACATGGTTAGGATTAGGTTTAGGTTTAGGTAACTTAGAGGTGTACAGGGTTAGTGTTAGGGTTAGATAACAGAGGTGTACAGGGTTAGTGTTAGGTAACTTAGAGGTGTACATGGTTAGGATTAGGTTTAGGATTAGGTAACTTAGAGGTGTACATGGTAAGGCTAGGGTTAGATAACAGAGGTGTACATGGTTAGGGTTAGGATTAGGTTTAGGTAACTTAGAGGTGTACATGGTTAGGGTTAGGGTTGGGGTTAGATAACAGAGGTGTACATGGTTAGTGTTAGAATTAGGTTTAGGTAAGTTAGAGGTGTCATTGGTTAGGGTTAGGGTTAGATAACAGAGGTGTACATGGTTAGGGTTAGGGTTAGATAACAGAGGTGTACAGGGTTAGTGTTAGGTAACTTAGAGGTGTACATGGTTAGGATTAGGATTAGGTTTAGGTAAGTTAGAGGTGTACATGGTTAGGATTAGGATTAGGTTTAGGTAAGTTAGAGGTGTACATGGTTAGGGTTAGGGTTAGGGTTAGATAACAGAGGTGTACATGGTTAGTGTTAGAATTAGGTTTAGGTAAGTTAGAGGTGTACATGGTTAGGGTTAGGGTTAGATAACAGAGGTGTACATGGTTAGGATTAGGATTAGGTAATTTAGAGGTGTACATGGGAACCTTCTTTTAAATTCCCACTCCTGGCCATTCCTGAAGGAATTCTGACCTAATTTAGTCCACGATGCCAATCACAGTGCATGCATCAGTATTAAAACTACCATAACAAGTGATTAATAAAGGACTTTTTTTTCTGTTTTAGACCGACAGGATGGGGTGTGGACTACGTAGCTTAAATCTGAATGAATACGCGCTGACCGATTCACGCTATGAAACGCTCATCAGCGTTAATAGTGAAGTGGAAGAATACGGCACTGGTAAAAGATTCCAAAATCAAAGCCTCTTATAATAATACCTTCGTTATAATATATAAGAATGAATGTTTATGATGATGATGATGATGATGATGACCAGTTAAAAAATGAAATAAACCTCTGGATCAAACATGTCTTTGATGATCAACTCCATTTATGTAATTTTGACATAACCATATGATTTTTTAAAACGCCTATTTATCTTGTAGGTGTGATTATGAAGGGTTCCGGAAGCTCTAGTATAACAAGTAATATTGTCAACCTTTTGTTTGAGGATTCACCAACAACGTTTAAGCCCGGAATGACGTATGTAGGAAAGGTAAATATGATACGGATCTCTTTATTGCTCATTACACGATGCTAGTGCACTAGTTAGGCGTGCCGGCTAGGTGAACTATAGTATTTATCCAGGTTTGCTAGCTAGTTAAGCGATCTACTATTGTACAATTAAATTCATTATAAAGTTTTAACATCTTGCCTAAGTTTTATATTTAGTGTGTAATTAAAGCTAGTATCCGACCATGCTAGCTAGCTAGTTACGATCGTGTAATTAAAGTCAGTGTTCTGTGCTAGTGCTAATTAGTACATCATTTCCTCTTTCTATAACAGCTCAGATGATTTGATGTTTTTGTTTCTTGTTCTTTTTCATTAGATTAAAATGACTGACCCAAATTCCAATCCTGTGAAAAGGAAGCCGGTGTATCTGACTCTAAGTTACGGTAATAATATCAATTCAGTTCAGACGCTGGTTACGAATGACGAAGGGATCGCACAGTTGTCCCTCGACACTGAACCTTGGGGTCTGCAGCCAGTCTCTTTAATGGTGGGCGGAGTCTTTATTTCCTCTTTTTTTTTTTTAATACAAAAAATGAAGCTTTATGTTCAGTTCACATGGAAAAAGAAGACCCCCCTGTGAATAGAGATTTAGTTACAGTATGTGGCAAAAATACTCATTTTTATTTAAAATAAATAAATAAATAAATAAATCTTAGCAGATTTTTTTCCAACACAAATTTAGTTAATAAATAATTTTTTTTAAAAGATTGTATTTATTCCTAATTAGGTCATTTATTAGGTCATTTAAACCTGAAAATAACAAAGTGGAATAAACGTGTATTCATTTATGTTTTTTATTTTAAAATCATATTGGTTATATTGTTAATAAGCAAGATGAGGATAAGATAGTGAGTGTTTTAAAAAATATTATATTATGTTTCTATAAATAATGATGAAACAATGTTACTTCATCAACCACAGCATGTCCTGAAGAACTTTATTCCTCTTACACCACAGCAACAATAAATAAATAAATAAAAAATCATTAAAGAATGACAAAGTGTACTTTAATCCACTTATAGTGATGTAATGTCACGCAGTGGACGTGAAACAAGTTAGTTCCTGATTTCACTTACGTTATAACAGCTATAAACAGTCGTTCCCTCACAAGCCTCACTTTTGATCTCTCTATAAGTTAATAAGACAAAAAAATTTTCATTTTACCGAGGAACCATAAAGTGTAAACTCCTCTGTCCTGAGGATGTCGGAAAAGTTACAACTTTACTTCTTACAAAGAGCTGACACTGGAGGCTCCTTCCACAAATGTTACACACACGTTAGAATTAGTGCATGAATACAGTATAACTCTGCGGTTTGGGCTTTGGTAGATCAGTGGGTAAGACATTGGGCTACTGAGCAGAAGGTCATGAGTTCAAACCCTTGAGCAAGGCCCTTAACCCTCAACTGCTCAGATGTATAAATGAGTCGCTCTGGATATAGCAATGATATATATATATATATATATATATATATATGTATATATATATATATATATATATATATATATATATATATATATATATATATATATATATATATATACACACATCCATACCTTCTGACCAATCAGAATCCAGAAGTGAACAGCATTGTGGTATCACATCACGGTGCTTTATTTCCTGTTTTTCTCGTAATTTTCTGTAGGCGCATTATGAAAAGACTGAGAGAGCAGTTATATATGAGGATAATCGTCTCACACCGTACTACGCCTCCGCCTACCTCTGGCTTCAGCCGTTCTACTCCAAGAGCCGGAGTTTTATTGAACTGAAGAGCAACTCGACGCCTTTCAGTTGTGATAAAAGTGCTTCCATTGTGGCTCAGTATGTGATACGCGACAGCTCATACGGACCACCCGGATTTGGCCGGAGGACCTTCTTCTACATGGTGCGTCTGGCTTTCATTATAACACTATAACATGCGATTATAAACAAGAACTTTTAGAACACATGATGTTCTTTTTCTTTGGTGGTTAATAAAGGCTGAACTAAAGATTTTTTTGATTTTTATGATTAATCGATTATTGAAAAATGATCCTGTATATACACCATTAAAAATACTCCCACAGCACGCCTTATCATGTAGACCATCATCATCATGATCTGACACATTTTTATTATTGAATTTTATGGATTTTATGAATTAGTTGTGCAGCCCTTGTGGCTGTCCTTTCTCAGAAATGCCAGGTTTTGACCGTACTTGAGTATTATTTGACAGGATTTGTACTGTACAAAGATTTCTATCTGAAAAGGAGTAAAGACTTGTACTCTTTACATATTGTTCAGTTGGACCTATTCTTTACAAGTTCCAAAGCTCATCACTGATATATTAAATGTAATTTAACCAAATACAGTTTTGTGTATTTGAACGATATTATGTATTATAGTTTAAACGTCCAATCAAATCCACCAGCTTTGTGCCAATTTGTCCAATCAAATCCAGCACTCCAATTTGTCCAATCAAATCCATCAGCCAATCATCTCTGCGCAAGGACAGTTAGTCTGATCATGCATTAAAGTTGGTTCAGTTTTGAACGACTCGTTCTCCTGGACTGTGCTGTGTGTCTGTAGGTGATGTCCAGAGGACATTTAGTTCAGCAAGGACAACTCACGGTGCCCGGCAACCCTAGACAAGGTTTGTAAACAATCCATACACAAACCCCGAGAACTCGAAAAGTGCTGTAGAATTTTTTATTCAATATGAGCTACATAGCTGACATTCTTATTGCGATATATAAGTTTCCGTTTTTTAAAACGTTTTAAATCTTGATGTGCTTGTGGCCAATGCACGACTGTGAAATGATCTGTTTTGTAGCCGAGATCAAGGGCCAAGTGGTTCTGACACTGCAGAACGTCAACAAGTTGTCCCCGGTCGCTCAGGTGGTCCTGTACACACTCCTTTCCACTGGCGAGGCCGTGGCAGACAGCATGAACTACGCCGTTCAGCCGTGTTTGACTAACAAGGTCAGAGATTCAGTCAAGTTGTAGTATTTGTATAGTATGTAGTATTACAATTAAATATCATTTTAAAGGATTTGCATTGAACCTTAAGTGATGCCATGTGACCCCAGTGACCCCTGAACCCCTGTTTCCTAGTCCCTACTGATGAAACGACATGATGCTCCCACCACCATGCTTCACACATTGATGAGCAGGGAGATATAATACAGTTCATCCCTAACATTTTTCATTGATTTGTTTATTTTTGTCATGATTTTTCAGGTGTCTCTGAATTTCACATCTCCTTCTGAGCTTCCTGGTGATAAGACGTCACTGACCCTTAAAGCTGCTCCAGGCTCGCTGTGTTCAGTGAGAGCCATTGATAAGAGTCTGCTTCTGCTGCAACCGGAGAAAGAACTCAACATTGAATCTGTGAGTTCAAGCTTACACAATGTCCAACATTTCTGCTCATTCGTTCATTAATGCGTGTCCCTGTTGGTAATTATACTGTAACAAATATTTGTAGTGGACTTCTGAACCCTAATGTAGTGTTTAAAAGGGATCACAATGGTACACATAATGCCGAATAACGTCATGCCATTGTTCCAGGTGTTCAACATGCTGCCGGTCCAGATGTTATCAGGATATCCATACAGCATCTATGATGAGGATTCGTACCCATGCTGGAGACGGCCACCTTTCTTGTTCGGAGAAGCAATGGAAAGATCGATCCGTTATTTTCCTTACTACGGAAAAGTCGACGTGTACAGCATCTTTAAAGTAAGACTTTTTCTAAACGCAAACCTTGGTGTCATTGGATCTCTTATCCTTCTGGATTAGGCATATAATCATTTATGCAATATGTCCTATTGTGGCACAGCGCTGTTAAATTCTGGACTCTGATAGGTCAGAAGGTGTTGATGCATTTTCTGTAACAGCAGCTCTGACATTTCCACAACATTAAATATAGGTCTAAATGGATAAATGTGCGTTGTTGGTAAATACATGAAAGAACTTCTAATTGTTGGCAAATTTCCTGGAGACTTTGATTATTTTCCAACAAGGAGTCATTTATGCCTAAAATATTAAGCACTCAGTTCAGCAGTATGGCATGGTTTTCTTTTCTTTTGGGAGATGACCACGTGTGTGGTTGTGATACTATTTTGTGTTTCTCCTCAGGATGTTGGAATCAAGATCCTGACCAACGCTGATATCAGAAACACTTCTACGTGCTCTGATATTTTGCCGTATATGAAGAGTGAGTATTTTATTTTTTTATGGTCACTATTTCTTTTGGCATGAATACATGTACAGTATTTTGTATTGTTATATAGCTTAGAAACTGTTTTCGCATCCACAGCTGAAAGCATGGACAGACCGGCTCTCGTAGACAGGGTTTCCATGGACAGACCTCTACCCGGACCAGTCTCTACCGTCCGCAAATATTTCCCAGTCACGTGGATTTGGGATCTCGTTCCAGTCAGGTGTGTACTGAAGGTTGCTTAAGTGGATTTTCCACCTTTTTTGTGGTCTGTGATACAGAGTTGTTGTTATTTCCTGTACAGTAAGTCTGGAGTGAAGGAGCTTAGTAAAACAGTCCCGGACTCCATCACTACGTGGCAGGCTGATGCGTTTTGTACGTCACCCATCGGGTTCGGAGTCGCCCCGAAAACCGAGCTCACTGCCTTCCAGCCGTTCTTCGTGAGCCTCACCATGCCGAGCTCCGTCATCCGACGAGAAGTGTTCACGCTCAAAGCCACCGTCTTCAACTACCTCCAAACCTGTATGATGGTGAGCTGACATGTTTCATCTAATATTTTCTCAAACCAGTCATTTCTCATGGATGTGTACTACGGCAGCATAGCATTAATAGAACATGATATTCAGATACATTTCCAATTCCCTACAAGGATTCTTTACACAGTGTTGCCCACTTAGTGACTCTGTCATTTGGGGTTGTATTTCATTTCTTTAGCAACTTTATTTTATAAAAAGAGCCCAGCAACAAATCTAGCATCTTTTTGAGTGGATGTTGGTGACTGTCTTGCACTCGATACAGCTCTCCAGCTAACATCACAGCTGCTGGTTATACAACTCATCACCAATGTGTAAAGCCTGTCTGAATTAAGCTTCCACAAGCTGATGTTCCCTACAACTAATCACAGATCAACATTATTAACAACACCCAATCACCAATCTCCATGATTCCCAACACCCAATCACCAATCTCCATTATTTACAACACCCAATCACCAATCTCCATGATTCCCAACACCCAATCACCAATCTCCATGATTTCCAACACCCAATCACCGATCTCCATTATTCCCTACACCCAATCACCGATCTCCATTATTCCCAACACCCAATCACCAATCTCCATTATTTCCAACACCCAATCACCAATCTCCATGATTCCCAACACCCAATCACCAATCTCCATTATTTCCAACACCCAATCACCGATCTCCATTATTCCCTACACCCAATCACCGATCTCCATTATTCCCTACACCCAATCACCGATCTCCATTATTTCCAACACCCAATCACCGATCTCCATTATTTCCAACACCCAATCACCGATCTCCATTATTCCCTACACCCAATCACCGATCTCCATTATTCCCTACACCCAATCACCGATCTCCATTATTCCCTACACCCAATCACCGATCTCCATTATTTCCAACACCCAATCACCGATCTCCATTATTCCCTACACCCAATCACCGATCTCCATTATTCCCTACACCCAATCACCAATCTCCATGATTCCCAACACCCAATCACCGATCTTATCAACCAATCTTATCCAGAATGGCTTACAGATCTCACACATGACTGAGTACCATCAGTCTAAAAGTTTTGTTGGGAAGATTATTACAGTATGAAAACAAAACAAAAGACAAAGTTGATTAAAAACATGCTAATTCAAATGTTTAGTATAAGGGTAGGTCTTTAGTCTTCTGTCTTGAAGGCTCTGAGTACATAATCAGATGTTATGGAATTGTTTATGATGGAAGAGAGAAGGGGAGGAGGTTTGTGAGATCTGATTGTAACATCTGGAGCGTTGTGGAAGGGATGGGAGCCAGTGGGCAGGTGGAGGGATTGCTGAAAAAAAATCGTTTATAACATGTTTTGCTCTGCAAATGATCATTCCCTGAAATGAGTCAGCACTGTTTGTCGCACAACTTCATCATGAATAAGGTTCAACTGAGGAAAACGTCGGTTTAGTTTTCAGTTAACCAATGGAATGAAAGCTCTGTGTCTCTGTCTGTAAAAGGTGAACGTGAGTTTGGCCAACTCGAATCAGTTTTCGGCGCAGAAGTGTAACATCTGCAGTTACGTACGCTGTCTGTGTGCTGACGAGAGCTGGACCGTCTCCTGGACCATCACACCGCAGGTTCTGGGTACGTCAGACTTTTAAACTTATAGCTCATGGAAAATGCCAAAACGGGGAACTTGACATTTCTTCCATTATCAAAGCAGGAATAGTTAAAATGGTTAAAACCGTTAACACGTTTCCACAAGTGCCTCTGCTATACAGGTGCTGGTCATTTAATTAGAATATCATCAAATCGGCATAAAACAACACCATTTTCAATTCAAAGCAATCATTACCAAAATGTTATATTTTACTGTAAAACCCACTTGAGCTCATTATGAAATGCGATGCTTTCTTGCTGTGTGTTTTAGGGAAGGTGACGATCAGTGTGAAGGCGGAGGCCATGCCGTCGTCGATTCTGTGTGGAAAGAATGCGGTTTTTGTACCACGGAAAGGACGCATCGACACTATCATTAAGACACTGCTGGTGCAGGTGATTACAACATTATTTCTAATTAAATCGTAATAATAAATGTGTTCAGTTCTGGGATTTTCAGACAGTTTGCATGCAGGGACCACTCAGAAGATACATTAGGCTCAAGTTGACATTATTTGTAGATTACGCAGTTTTGAAGCTATTGAGAGAGGAAGCCATGTACATATTAACGTAAGTTCTGAACACAAGTGGCTGACGCTGTGATTGTGAGTATGATTGTATTTTTATTCTGCTGTCATTTTCAGGCTGAAGGAACCAAACAGTATAAAAGCTACAATGAGCTTCTCTGCCCATCAGGTCAGACACACACCTTATTCATTAACGTTTTTTTGTTTTATAACATGTAAATATATTATCCATATTGTCCATTGATCCAGTTTGTCATTTGTAGCTTGCATCACGTGTTCTCCCTGGTTTGTCTCTGTTAGGCCGTGCAGATGAGAAGACGGTCTCATTATCCCTGCCCAGGATAATCGTGGACGATTCGGCCATAGCTTCCGTCTCTGTTGTGGGTGAGTTGATGAACGGTTTCTATTTACCGGTTTTGGTAAATATATGGCATGAAAGCCAGTTTATAAACGTGTTAAGGCAAATAATGTGTTCAAATGATATTCTGATAGATTTCAGTTTTGAAACCCGAAACAACTGAATAAAAATGATAAAAAAGAATACATAATTGACCATTTTACTTTGTTTGTTCATGTCTTTAATCAACAGCATGACTCGATCATGACTTAAATTTGTAGGTGCATCTTCTTTGGGTCCTTTAGTCAACAACCATCTATTTCCTCCATCGTGTTTGGACTCCACATTTTCAGTGTGGTATGACAAGGGTATTAAAGAAAAAAAAAACCTGTCAATGTTTACTGCTGTGTATTGCTCAATTTGCCTTTTTTTTTCTTCTCAATGAAATATTTGGGAAAGGGAGGAGAGAAGAGAGAAGGTGATGTTCAGCAGACGTGTTTGGTAGACGTGTTCAGCAGAAATGTTCAATAAAAATGAAAAACTGGGAAAAAAAGAAAGAAAACGATTTCTCTGCAGGAGATCTGATGGGCCGAGCGCTACAGAACCTGGCGAGTCTCCTGGCGATGCCAGGCGGCTGTGGAGAGCAGAACATGCTGCGCTTCGCTCCCAACATCTTCATCCTGCAGTACCTGGAGAGCACCAACCAGCTCACGCCCCAGATCAGGAGCACAGCGCGACCTACCTCGTGAGCGGTGAGGACTCCTTACATGACCTAACATCTCTGTAGAATCAAGGGTTACAGCAAGTGCACAGAATGAACGATAAGGCAATTTATAAATGTACAGACGAGTGCAAAATCCTCATCTGAACAAATGGTATGGCCCTTTGTAGGGCTGCGCATGTCTCAGTAACATATTTTAGTGTTAACTATTAACACTATTTAGTATGTACAAGTTGATGTCTGTACTTTCTTTCTTTCTATACAGTGCTTTAAGTCTTAATTAGTGAATGCAGTGCTCATGGTACAGACTTCATTAAGTAATAGCGGAGAATTGGCAATAACTAGATTTGGATAAAAGTAGGTAAAAAAAAAAAAGCACAACACTGTGTGTGTCTCCTGCACAGGATATCAGACCGAGCTGACCTACAAACACTACGATGGTTCTTATAGTGCTTTTGGAATGAACGATGCATCAGGCAACACATGGTGAGTCTCAGAGCAAACAGACCAAGTTGAAAGTTGAACAGCACGAACGCTGAAATATTGGCATTGGTTTTTTGATAAAATGTAGAAAAAATCTGTCAGACATTCAGTAGGAAATATAGAAAACAACCACAAAACATATATAAAATAATGAAGGTTTTGACTCTTAAGTAAGTAAGCAAGTCAATTTTATTTATAGAGCACATTTAAACACAGCAAAGCTGAGCAGAGTGCAGGGTCAGAAAACGTTAAATAGAAAAAAAGAATAAAACCAAATAGAGACAGACAGGAGACAATAGTACGATTAGATTAAAATGCTTTGGAGAAGAGACACGCTTTCAGACTCTTTAAAAAAAATTATAATTGACGGTGCGAGGCGCATGCCCACTGGCAATTAATTCCATAAACGAGGGGCGGAGACTGAAAAACCTTCTATCCCCCTTAGTTTTAATGGGATCGAGGGACGTACAGCAGAAACCAGAAATCAGAAGAACTTAAAAATCTGCTAGATGAACGTAGTGTAAGAAGATCTCTGAGATAAGAAGGTGAAATAAAAAAAATGCTAATTGAAGAAAACAGCTAAACCCGCGCAGTGCAGGTTCACTGGAAACAGGTTTTTATTGTTTTTAAAGACCGAGAAACCGCAGAGCGTGAACTCCTCTGCTCGGACTTAAAGTCACAGCTTTACCTCTGATTGGTACAAAGCACTCACACTGGAGACTCCTTCCATAAAATGTCATAAAAGTAATTAACACTTACTGTACATTCATTAATAATTACAATCATTCTAAGAAATTAGTGCTCACTGTTAGTGATTCAATGAAATGTAATCCATCTAACCCTGTTCCCTGAGAAAAAAATAATAAAGTTCATTTTACTTTTATTCTTCGAAACCCAAAACAAACAAACAAACAAACAAACAAAAGATTCCTGCTATGTTTTTCTACCATTCAAATACAGATTGTGTTCCTGATGTCAGACTGCTGAAATGATCCAAATCTGTTGGGTTTGTGTTCTCAGGCTGACGGCGTTCGTGATGAAGTCTTTCGGAAGTGCCAAGCGATACACCTTTATAGATCAGACGGTTGTAGATCAGGCGAAGGCCTGGCTCGGACAGCAGCAGCAGGCTAACGGATGTTTTGCCTCAGTGGGACAACTCTTCCACACTGACATGCAGGTCAGGAGACCCGTCTGAGTCCAATACCACGTGCTGTTAGAGGACAATAATCAAAGACATAGTGGTGTGATGAAGTGCAGTTATTGTTGCCACCACAAAACTATCAGAGCTGCTGTTATAGAAAATTAATCAACACCATCCAACCAATCAGAATCCGGAGTTCAATCAGCGGCGTGGTGAACACAAATGTAACTCTTGTTGTGAAGTATTACGGAGTATATGTAATTCTCTCTCTCTCTCTCTGTCTGTCTCTCTCTTTCAATCGCTCACTCTCTCTCTTGCTCTCTCTCTCTCTCTCTGTCTGTCTCTCTCTTTCAATCTCTCACTCTCTCTCTCTGTCTGTCTCTCTATTTCACTCTCTCACTTTCTCTCTCTCTCACTGTGTCTCTCTCTCTCTCTCTTTCTCTCTCGCTCTCTCACTCTCTCTCTCACTCTCTCTCTCTCGCTCTCTCAATCACTCTCTCTCACTCTCTCTCTCTCTCTCTCTCTCTCTCTCACTCACTCTCTCTGTCTGTCTCTCTCTTTCACTCTCTCTCTCTCTCTCTCGCTCTCTCACTCACTCTCTCTCTCACTCTCTGTCTCTCTCACTCTCTCTTTCACTCTCTCTCTCTCTCTCTCTCTCTCTCTCTCTCTGTCTGTCTCTCTCTTTCACTCTCTCACTCTCTCTCTCTCTCTCCTTCTCTCTCTCTCTCTCTCTCTCTCTCTCTCTCTCTCTCTCTCTCTCTCTCTCTCTCTCTCTCAGGGAGGAGTGAATGATGAGGTGACCCTCTCAGCGTACATCACGGCTGCAATGCTGGAACTCAATTACACGATCACAGTGAGTGAACTGTCCCACCGTCAGCATTCTTCATGCACTCAAGGTCATCGAGCTTTGGATAATTGTAGATTGTACCGTGGTGAAGATAAAACGATTACAACGTAAACACTACAATAAGAATGGGAGCGAGCAGCGATTCATCTCAAAATAAATGTAAAAACATTTCACAATTCAGTCCGTATTTCCAACACTACATTTTTTCATATTTATTCAGGTTTTACGCCTTAAAACTACCTTTAGATGTTGACAATTGTAGATTCAAGTCCTCATTGTCTGAGAACCCAAACAATGTATAAAGAGGCTGAATATTAGGGAGAAATTATGGCAGTTTAAACGCACTGTTAGTTCACATGTTTCTAGTTGCCAAGCTTCCCAGAGAACTTGGCCGTAAAGATAAGCAATACGGAATATTTGCTTTACAGATCAACAGATGTGAGAGTACACAAGTCAGCTAACATCCTAGCACTTCAAAACATCTGTAAGCTAATCAGAATCTAACATTACATCCATTTGTTCATCTACGCACGGCAGGATCCTGTTGTGAACAGCAGTCTTACGTGCCTGAGAAACGCGTACACTCAGGTGAACGCCACCTACGCCAAGGCTCTTCTCTTCTACACCTTCACTCTAGCTGGAGATCAGGCGATGAGGAACACGTTAATCTCAGACCTGGATTCAAAGGCTATAATCTCAGGTTTGATGCTCTTACGTCTATTTATTAAACAAATCAAAAACTGAACGCGTTCTCCAAACAACTGGCTCAAGACTCTGTATGTGGAGTCTCCATTTTGTGAATATTGTCTGTGTTGTTGGTGTTGGTTGGTATTTGATATTTGTTGACCAGTGTTGGTGTTTGTTGGATGTTTTTGTCTTCTTTTTGGAGATTGTTGGCCGGACGTGCTCTCAGTGCTTATGGTACTCGCTGGCATTTGTTTGGTGATTGATTTACACTAAAGAACACGACCGTGTTAGGCATATTGTTGTCGTGTTTTGTTGTTGGTGTTGAAAAAATAATAGACGACATGGGTGGTATTCGGAGTTTTGTTGGTGTTCGTCTGCATTTGTTACAGATCGCCAGTGTTTGCTGGAGAATTGTGTTTTTCTGTGATCATAGCGATGGTTGGTGTGCGTTATTGAATATTTTATGGCTGTGTACTGGTGGCATTGTGTTGAGTTTTTTGGTTGACGGATTGTTGTTGGTGATTGATGATGAATGTTATCGTTTGTCGGAGAGATTGAACGTAATGAACTTGCGCTGGTGTTGTTTGGTAGAGAATTATTTGGGGGAAGGGATTGAGTTGATTGAGTTTGTATTTGTTGGTGCTTTATAGGAAAAGGTCAGTGTTTGCAGAATATTCTTTAGTGTTGGGTCAGTGTTTGTTTGTAAATGTTATTCAGTGGGAAATATTGGAGATATTTTTATTGTTTTTATCGGAGATAGTCAGTGTTTGTTGAAGTTTGGTGTTTTTGTTGGTGAATGTTTTACAGCTGTGTGTTGGTGGTTTTGTAATTGTAATGGTTGACGGCTTGGGTACTTTGCTGTTGGTGGCAAAAGGTGGCAGTGTTGGAGTGTTGGTGTTTTAGTGTTCAATTCAGATTTTTGGTCCTGTATGTAGTTTGTAAGTGTCTGTAGTGGAATCTCTACTTGGTGACGTTTATTAGTGATGCTGAGTTTTAGTGTTGGGCTTTTGATGGAAATGATTTTATATTGCAAGGGTTATTTCTCTAATATCTCCCTCAGGAGGCAGGAGGTACTGGAGCAGAGTGAACGATGGGTCAGTGACGGACTCTTTGGAGATAGAGATGACCTCGTACGTGCTTCTGGCTGTAATGTCTGGACCCCAGCTGTCCGCGTTTGGTCTGGGTTACAGTACCAGCATCGTCCAGTGGCTTTCTCAGCACCAGAACGCCTTCGGGGGCTTCGCGTCTACACAGGTACAAACCTTCAACACCTTACATCACACTAAACAAGTCAAGCAACTAAAGAAGTAGCTCAGTTATAAGATGGTGACATCTCACACTGTTCTAAGAACTTTTAGATATCAGAATGTCATGGTTCTCTAAACGTGGAAGTCCAGAACTGCCAAAGCAAAGCGGAAATATATTCATAACCTAAGGTTTTATTTATTTATAATTGTTGTCATGGTTACGGTTCAACATGCTAACACAGTCTTGTGGGATGTGATTTAGAACTGTGATTATACAGTATATTTGGCTGTTCATGTTAGGGTCCTAAAATAAGAAAATGGGGGGTAAAAGCATTACTGTCTGTTACTTGATTAGACAAAAAGCATAAATTGATGATTGATAAGTGTGGACATCATACATGAAAGGGTGACATTTGTTCTCTTTATACTCTTATCCATCATACAGGACACGGTCGTGGCTCTCCAGGCTCTGGCGAAATACAGTGTCGCCACCTACAGTCCAGCAGGAGCAGTTACTGTTACTATAACATCACCATCAGGAGTGATTAACACGTTTAACATCAATCAGAGTAACAGGCTTCTGTATCAGGAGACTCAGCTGGAGGAGGTTGATGGAGATTACAACGTCAAAGCAGAAGGGACAGGCTGTGTGTACGTGCAGGTCTGTACATCGTCATTTCTCACAGTACTTACTCACCTCAGTTCCTTTATTAATTAAGCAGGTTCTCAGAGGGTCAGTTCTGGGTGGATGAGCTGTGCTAATAGTGTGTTTTTTTTTCCCATTCTAGTTCACTCTGCACTACAACATCCCTCCTTCTCCTGACCGCTCTTCATTCATCGTCTCGGCCTCAGCGTCTGGAAACTGCAGGGTCCCAAAGCCGTCTCTGACAGTGACCGTTACTGTCATGTGAGTTCTACTGCAACTCCATGCAATAGATTGTGTAATCGGTTAAATGCCAAAAATGTCATTGCCTTAAGAGAAAATAAAGAAGGCAAAGGTGTAATTGAACGATCTTTCCTGCGGCATCAATTAAGAAGATTGTCTAGTTGTTAAAGTATTATTAATGCAAATATAATCGAATGATTATTACTCAGTAACCTGTGCTCAGTGGAGTGACACGGATTCGGTGAAAAAACATGTTCAGATATAACTGCGCAGATAGAATGTGTCTCACGGTCAGGGCTTAATTATTAATAATTAATGACGCAAAGTTACTGGTATCGCCCAAAAGTTGATTATTTTCCTATAACGGTAATAAAAATTAATCACCGCCATCTGACCAATCAGATTAAAGAATCCGACAGCGCTGTGGTGATTATAACCAACAATCATTTACTCATGTAGAATTGTCCTATAGAAAAACGACCGTATGATTGATCGAAGTATTTTGTAATACAGCACGTTAACGAGCAGATGTTCGGTTTACTTTTCACTCCACTGGTAAAATTGGAACAGGTAACTGATTGTGGAGAATTATCCTTTCATCACTTAGGAAGAAATCAGAGAAGATGAGTGATTAATCTCTCATTAGTGCGAGTGATTAATGATCTTTTCATTTCAGCTACAACGGTAAACGACCGACGACCAACATGGTGGTCATCGAGGTCAGGCCTCTGTCCGGATTCACGGCGGACAAGACGTCTGTGACGCTGTCGAACGCCGATCCTAACGTAACGTAGACCTTTAATAATGCGTGAAAAGCATGCTGATGGAAATAAATGTTTATCGTAGACTTATTCAGCAACGTTTCTGACCGAATAATGATACTCAGATTGATATATCATACAGCTAAATCAGGTTTTTTTTTTTTTCATTCTCGTGTTCGGTCTTGTTTTCCCAGTCGGCTGACGGAGTTGTGAAACGTGTGGACGAAATCGAGGGCAACGTTATCATCTATCTGGATGGAGTAAGACCACATCAGCGTATACTGTACTGGGATTTTGAACGCGTCGAACACAACAGGACGATTCATTCGGTTTAATATCTCTCTCTGTCTGTTCCAGCTGACGAAGGGAATCGAAAAAGAGTACACGCTGACGATCGTGCAGGACGATCGAGTGGAGAACCTGCAGCCAGGGATTGTGAAGGTTTACGACTACTACGAGATCGGTACGTGTCGAATTTTCTTCATCCCGAGTACATTTAGCCGTACGAAGCAGTTCCACACACACACACACACACACACACACACAGACTATGTTTACATGGACAGCAATAATCTAATTATTGACCTTTATTATTAAGTAAGGTAACAATGTGATTAAGGTGTTTACATGAGTCTCTTTTAGAATACTCCGGTCATGTTCCCGTTTTACATGTTATAGATCATAATTAGACTAAGAGCCTGCGTCATTACGTCACCACGTCACCGCGCCACGCCGTTCGACGTCACTCAAAAATTTCACGTATCCACATACAGTTCGGTCGTTATGGGACCGTATACAGTTTTGGGTGTTTTTGTTTGGGTGTTTTCGCCTGATTTTTTTTTTTTTACGAACGCTTTAAGTGCAGTTAATTATTAGTCATGCTGTACGTGCTAACAGACGACTGCGTGAAGCCGTGGGGTGCGTCTCAAATCGCATACTTACCTACTGTATAGTAGCCGAGATACGTGTATTTTTCCCCACTACAGGACTATAGTAGGCAAGTATGCGGTTTGGGACGGCCGCTCTCTTGTTCGTAGAAAACGTAAAACTGCCGTTGTGTATCGGCGTGTCCCATATACGCGTGGTGAAAACGCAACGCCACACACGATCATAATGTGATTTAGGTGTTTACATGTCTGTAATACAGGTCCATAATACGATTAAAACAGGAGTACTCCACCTCTCTTAATTCGATTAGAGATTACTTAGATTATGGCCTTAATTAGATTAAGGTTGGTGTTTACATGGGAGTTTCTTAATCACAGTATGGTCTTAATTAGATTAAGAGTGGATTATTGTTGTCCATGTAAACGCAGTCACTGAGTCTGGGGTTTGTTCTGTGTGTGAATGCATGAACTGGAGAATGATTTCTGGGGTTTTTTTCTTTTCTCCTTCTGTAGGTGATGTGGCTGTAACTGAGTACCCCTCACCGTGCCTCGTTCAGTGAGAGTTTGATCACACGAGCCGAGAAAGAGCACAGCCATTTCTTCTGCCTTATTTTACAGTTATTTCCTCAAAACTTCAGACACTAATGAATAATACAGCATGCTTGTTTTTGTTCGTTCTGATTTCTGGTCCTTTTCGTGCCTATTTCTTCCCAGTATACTGTACCGAAATTCATTAATAGATGTAATGCCACTCCTTGAGACCATTTTTATGATCATTTAAAATTGTGATCTCTAATTTTGATCTTTCATAGAGTTGTGGATTGAAAGTCTAATAAATATGCTTAAAAAAACAAAACCCCTGATCCTGCTTCTTATCTGTGATTTTCTTTATTTATCTTCCTTCAGGCCCCCGTAACATTGTAGAGCACGTTGATCGTCTGTACACTAAAACCCGTGTAGTTATTACATCTCCACACGACACGGGCAGAGTTTGCAGGGCTCGAAACGTCCTCTTATTTCTCTCTCTCTTGGAAAACTGACCTCAAGTCTGATGAACAAATGAAACAGGAAACCGGTGCAACTGAAGAGAGACGTTAGGCACAGAGATAATCACAGAACAGAACAGGTCAGACGATGTACAAACCACGGCGAAATCCAAAAAAAATCCTAAAAGCGGGCGGAGTGCCATGTCGAGAAAAATCCAGAAAAACATACGCGCTAGAAAACGGCTTGTTAAGATCAGGTAGAGACAACCGGCTGGAAGTCCGTGGTGTGTTCATATAGGTGTAGGTGTGCGTGATTAAAAGTCAGGTGATGGTGGACGTGACGGAGTTTGTATGAAGGGTTTCAAGCGTGAGGTGTGGAAGGAGTTCCGTGGTAGGTCGAGCTTACTGTAAATGTGACCAGACATCAATCAGATATACGCGTATTAAAACTATCTGTAGACTTTTGACACATTTCCATCCATCCATCCATCCATCCATCTTCTACACCGCTTATTCGTTTCAGGCTCACGGGGAACCTGGAGCCTATCCCAGGGAGCATCGGGCACAATTCGGGGTTACACCCTGGACAGGGTTCCAATCCATCGCAGGGCACAATCACACACACACACACACACACACACACACTCACACACACACACACATTTTTTTCCCACATTTCAAGTTTTCTTATTCTATTAATTACCAGAAAGAAATGTTTTCAATTAGATACTAGATAAATGTATACGTTCAACATGCTTTCCCCTTGCTAAGATATATATATATATATAAAAAAAAAATAAAAAAAAAAAAAAAAAAAAAAAAAAAAAAAAAAAAAAAAAAAAAAAAAAAAAAAAAAAAAATAAAAAAAAAAAAAATTGTAAGAAAAGAATAGAAATTGTAGTCTCTCTCTCTATCTCTCTCACTCTGTTCTCGGAGGACTGATTGTCTTAACAGTACAGTGAGAAGTGGAACATGACGACTCTCAATCAAGGACTCTCGTTCATATCTTCCGCGTTGTAGTGTATTTGCGTTCTGTTCACCGACACTTGAGATAGAGGGACACGAAATGCACTTCCGTTACGTCTCAGCGGGCGCAGCTCGTGGAAACATTCCGCTGTGTTCACCAAGCCGTACCAGGTACACGTACTACATGTCCGTATAATTACGGTGTAATCATGTTTCAACACGTGTTCCCATCGCTTTGGCCACTTTTTTCCCGGGTTTCCTCACTGCTCACACGCTCGGTCCAGCGTAAAGCGTGATGTTCAAGCCCTTTTCTTAGTTGCGAGAGGTTTGAAAGCAACGAAAACGAACCATTCCAGCACGATACACTTCCATACGGTAATATAGGATCGATACACATATAAACTAGGGTAAATGAGCAGTTTCATAAAGATTTCCAAAGATCTAAATGAATATACAGAGACGTAAGTGATGGTACCACAGAGTAATCATCAACTTAAAGTTAGTGCTTAAGTGAGTCACTTGTCTACGCGGCGGGTCAAAAGTTTGTGGACGCGCGACTGAAATGTTTCTCATGATCTTTCAGATCTTTTGATCGGAAGGTGTGCGATTAAATGTTTGAAATCGGAGTCGTAGGCAAAAAACTATTCTCGTGCCGATGTATTCATTTCTTAATTGAAACATTTATTTACAAAGAAATTGATTCTTAAGCGTGAAACTCGTTTAATACTGTTTAAAACGCATTTCGGGGAAAATTCCTCAAGAAATCGGTTGCGAGAATGAGAAACAATTTTGGATTTATTTTTGGTTTGTTTATTTATTTTCATCACGACAGAATTCCCATCGTTCCAACTGTGTGACTCCAGAGTTCTGATGACTTTATTATTGTTTTTAAAATGTGGAGAAAAAAATAAATCAACATAAAGAATGAGTGTGTCTACATTTCGCCTGGTCGTGTATATCAAGGGGAGGTACATCGCACACACAGAGAAATTAAAGTGCCAATCTTGGTGAAATCTGTCAACGCGAAGCTGTTAATTCTTTTTATCGAGTGTTTTATTTAGCCGAATCAACACTCGTGATAAAATTAGACGGATAAGGCGAGACGTGCGATGTGTAACATACAGTCCAAGGACTAGAACTGATACAAGAGTTCTGATGCCCACAAGACACATCTCACACCACAAAGACAACGTGAAGCGTATTTGGGTGGAGTGAAGCGTAATAAATAGCACCAAGGGCTCTGAGATCTTCTCACCTGGTATGACCGTGCTCGATCCTGCTCCAGGATGGGACCGTCTAGACTAACGTTCGCGCTTCTTTTGATTTTTTCATGCCTCATAGTACAGACGATCTCCGACAAGTAAGAACCTTTCATCTTTCTCAGATGTTCTCTTTTTTTTATTATCATGGATTCGTTCTCTTTCTATTATGAAGCGGTTCATCGTGCGACTGATGTTTTTTGGTCATGAATGAGATTTCCTCAGAATAAGCTGAACGACGAACGATGATTTACTAAGGTGTCAATTTTCAGATTCATGAAACAAGGTATTGAACTCAGGTCAGATGAGAATTCGTCAACTTCTGAGAAATCTGTTCAAAAAATATCTCTCCCATTGACTCCCATTGACTGGCGTACACAGAAAAAAAACCAAGCGTTGTTGATCTTTTCCCATCGGAATTGATCGCGCTGGTTCCGCGTGACCGAATTCCGTTACAGTAATGCGATGTGTTTTCGCACGTCCAATAGGATTCGATCGTGTAGGTTAAAAGCTCTGAACGTGATCGTATCGGACTGATACTATGTGAATCGATCTCACTCACTCTAGATCGTTCGCGGCTAGGAAATGTGTCTGTATTTCATTTAGTATAAGCAGTGCAATCAGGTTCTGATGAGACACGTGTAAGTCCTGTCTGTACGTTTCACCGACGACTCTGGGGATTTTGTTCGACGGTTTAAAACAAAAATAGCCGTCACGATGGTTTGAGACGTTTACTATCACATTCTCGGGTGTTAAAACTTGCAAAATTGACCCGAGACTGTTGAACTCTTGTCTGCTCGTACGTCTCGACAGGAACCCATCAGAATCTGATAAAGTGTTTTTCCTAAAACTCCTTCATCGAAGCAATCCGCAAAACAAACTGCAAGCCTAGATTTCAACCTAACGTCATTTTGTCCATTAGGGTTTTTTTTTTAAATTATCATGAGGATTTCTGCATCACAGAAGGAATTAAACCAATCAATAATCAACTGATTTCTTTTTCTTTTCTATTTTTTTTTTTTTAAAGCTACCATGTAGTTAAAATATTAGTAATGCAGAACTTTAGCCAAAGTATCTACGTCCACTTAAACTGCGTGTGAGAGGGCAGGACGTCTAGCTAGCTAACGGAAACGAGTCATGAATCATTCAGAGACTGGCGTGATGTAATTCATTCAAATAATGTGTCGTGCGATACAGTGTAGAAAATATAGAACGTTATCTCATGGCTTCTGTCAGAAAGCCAACCTGAGGTTACAGTCAAACACATAATTAAAATAAACCAGAAGAAGATGACTGTCTGAATGAAGATTAGCAGAGCAATTCATTCATCACACACAATCTCAGCTCAGTTCTTGAGAAACGGCTAGTTGAATTTAACTCCACCCACTGTCGACATCCATAACCCAAACTCTGCGTAATACTGGCCCGAAGATGTCTTTTAATTTTCATGTAGATCCAAACAGCTGTTTTAGGCAATCAAGTTCTGCCGCAGGTGGATTTATTGGCACATGGAACCCATGTTGTTGGAAAATCAAAAGTAAATCTTTTTTGATTCGTGAATGTTAGACACTGCCGAGTAATCTGACACTGATTCTGGGAACAGAGTCAAAATGTCCTTTAATAACAAAACTGTGCTGGAATGTCTTCTTATAATGCTTTACAGACATCCACCTGAATCTGATAAAGAGAAAGACAGACATCCATCTGAAGAGGATGAAGAGAAAGACAGACATCCATCTAAAGATGAAGAAGAGAAAGACAGACATCCATCTAAACATGAAGAAGAGAAAGACAGGCATCCATCTAACGATGAAGAAGAGAAAGATGGCAATCAATCTGAAGCTGAAGAAAAGAAAGCCAGCGATATATATGAAGATGATTTACACAAAGAGAAGCATCCATCTATCCATCTCCATGAAGAATTAGAGATGAATCTTCAAGAAGATAATAAAGGGAAAGACACGAATTCACCTGAAGATGATGAAGGTAAAGGCACGAATCCACCTGAAGACGCTGAAGGTAAAGACACGAATCCATCTGAAGATGATGAAGATAAAGGCACAAATCCACCTGAAGATAATGAAGGTAAAGGCACAAATCCATCTGAAGATGATGAAGGTAAAGGCACAAATCCACCTGAAGATGATGAAGATAAAGACACAAATCCACCTGAAGATGATGAAGATAAAGATACAAATCCATCTGAAGATGATGAAGGTAAAGGCACAAATCCACCTGAAGATGATGAAGATAAAGATACAAATCCACCTGAAGATGATGAAGGTAAAGGCACAAATCCACCTGAAGACAATGAAGATAAAGATACAAATCCACCTGAAGATGATGAAGATAAAGGCACAAATCCATCTGAAGATGATGATGGCAAAGGCACAAATCCACCTGAAGATGATGAAGGTAAAGGCACAAATCCACCTGAAGACAATGAAGGTAAAGGCACAAATCCACCTGAAGACAATGAAGGTAAAGGCACAAATCCATCTGAAGATGATGAAGGTAAAGGCACAAATCCATCTGAAGATGATGAAGGTAAAGGCACAAATCCACCTGAAGATGATGAAGGTAAAGGCACAAATCCACCTGAAGATGATGAAGATAAAGATACAAATCCACCTGAAGATGATGAAGATAAAGGCACAAATCCATCTGAAGATGATGAAGGTAAAGGCACAAATCCACCTGAAGATGATGAAGATAAAGATACAAATCCACCTGAAGATGATGAAGGTAAAGGCACAAATCCACCTGAAGATGATGAAGGTAAAGGCACGAATCCACCTGAAGACAATGAAGGTAAAGGCACGAATCCACCTGAAGACAATGAAGGTAAAGGCACAAATCCATCTGAAGATGATGAAGGTAAAGGCACAAATCCATCTGAAGATGATGAAGGTAAAGACACAAATCCATCTGAAGATGATGAAGGTAAATACACAAATCCACCTGAAGACAATGAAGGTAAAGGCACAAATCCATCTGAAGACAATGAAGGTAAAGGCACAAATCCACCTGAAGACAATGAAGGTAAAGACACGAATCCACCTGAAGATGATGAAGATAAAGACACAAATCCACCTGAAGATGATGAAGATCAAGGCACAAATCCATCTGAAGATGATGAAGGTAAAGGCACAAATCCACCTGAGACAATGAAGGTAAAGGCACAAATCCACCTGAAGATGATGATGAAGGTAAAGGCAAAATCCACCTGAAGATGATGAAGATCAAGGCACAAATCCATCTGAAGATGATGAAGGCAATACACAAATCCACCTGAAGAAAATGAAGATAAAGACACAAATCCACCTGAAGATGATGTAGGTAAAGGCAGAAATCCATCTGAAGATGATGAAGGTAAAGGCACAAATCCACCTGAAGATGATGAAGATAAAGGCACAAATCCACCTGAAGATGATGAAGATAAAGACACAAATCCATCTGAAGATGATGAAGGTAAAGGCACAAATCCACCTGAAGATGTTGAAGGTAAAGGCACAAATCCACCTGAAGACAATGAAGGTAAAGACACAAATCCACCTGAAGATGATGAAGGTAAAGGCACAAATCCATCTGAAGATGATGAAGATAAAGGCACAAATCCACCTGAAGATGATGAAGGTAAAGGCACAAATCCATCTGAAGATGATGAAGGTAAAGGCACAAATCCACCTGAAGATGATGAAGGTAAAGGCACAAATCCACCTGAAGATGATGAAGGTAAAGGCACAAATCCACCTGAAGATGATGAAGATAAAGGCACAAATCCACCTGAAGATGATGAAGATAAATACACAAATCCACCTAAAGACGACTGAAGATAAGGCACAAATCCACCTGAAGATGATGAAGATAAAGGCACAAATCCACCTGAAGATGATGAAGGTAAAGGCACAAATCCACCTGAAGATGATGAAGATAAAGGCACAAATCCACCTGAAGATGATGAAGATAAAGGCACAAATCCACCTGAAGATGATGAAGGTAAATACACGAATCCACCTGAAGACGCTGAAGATAAAGACACAAATCCACCTGAAGATGATGAAGATAAAGGCACAAATCCACCTGAAGATGATGAAGATAAAGGCACAAATCCACCTGAAGATAATGAAGGTAAAGGCACAAATCCACCTGAAGATGATGAAGGTAAAGGCACAAATCCACCTGAAGAGTGAAGATAAAGGATACAAATCCACCGGAAGGTGAAGATAAAGATACAAATCCACCTGAAGATGATGAAGATAAAGGCACAAATCCACCTGAAGATGATGAAGGTAAAGGCACAAATCCATCTGAAGATGATGATGGTAAAGGCACAAATCCACCTGAAGATGATGAAGGTAAGCACAAATCCATCTAGATTGAGTGAAGGTGCACAAATCCACTGAAGATGATGAAGGTAAAGGCACAAATCCACCTGAAGAGTGAAGTAAATCCCTGAAGATGATGAAGGTAAAGCACAAATCCATCTGAGTGATGAAGGTAAATGCACAAATCCACCTGAAGATAATGAAGGTAAAGACACAAATCCACCTGAAGATGATGAAGATAAAGACACAAATCCATCTGAAGATGATGAAGGTAAAGGCACAAATCATCTGAAGATGATGAAGATAAAGGCACAAATCCACCTGAAGATGATGAAGGTAAAGACGTAAAATCTATGAAGTGTGGGTAACAAATCCACCTGAAGACAATGAAGTAAAGACACAAATCCACCTGAAGATGATGAAGATAAAGACACAAATCCACCTGAAGATGATGTAGGTAAAGGCAGAAATCCATCTGAAGATGATGAAGGTAAAGGCACAATCCTGAAATGAAGGTAAAGGCACAAATCCATCTGAAGATGATGATAAGGCACAAATCCACCTGAAGATGTTGAAGGTAAAGGCACAAATCCACCTGAAGATGATGAAGGTAAAGGCACAAAACCTGAAGCAATGAGGTAACAATATTTGCCAATCTTGTGAAGGTAAAGCACAAACCACTGTTGGGTAAAGGACAAATCCACTGAGAAAGAGTGAAGGTAAAGCGACAAGTGGTAACAACACCTAATGAAGAAAGGCACAAAACCACCTGAAGATGTGAAGTAAAGACACAAATCCACTGAGAATGAAGATAAAACACAAATCCAGATGATGAAGTAACACAAATCCACCTGAAGATGATGAGTAAATACAAAATCCACCTGAGAGCTGAAGATAAAGCACAAATCACCTGAAGATGATGAAGATAAAGGCACAAATCCACCTGAAGAGATGATGAAGATAAAGGCACAAATCCACCTGAAGAATGAAGGTAAAGGCACAAATCCATCTGAAGATGATGAAGGTAAAGACACAAATCCACCTGAAGATGATGAAGGTAAAGGAACAAATCCATCTGGAAGATGATGAAGGTAAATACACAAATCCACCTGAAGACAATGAAGAAGGCACAAATCCACCTGAAGACAATGATGAGGCACAAATCCATTGGATGATAGGTAAAGACACAAATCCACTGAAGATGATGAAGGTAAGAACAAATCACTGAAGATGATGAAGATAAAGGCACAAATCCACCTGAAGATATGAGTAAAGACAAATCCATTGAAGATAATAAGTTAATGACAAATCACTAGATGATGTAGGTAAAGGCACAAATCCACCTGAAGACAATGAAGGTAAAGGCACAAATCAGCTAGATGATAAAGATAAAGACACAAATCCACCTGAAGATGATAAAGATAAGACACAAATCCACCGTAGATGATGAAGGTAAAGGCACAAATCCACCTGAAGATGATGAAGGTAAAGGCACAAATCCACCTGAAGATGATGAGGGTAGAAAAATATCCACCTGAAGATGATGAAGGTAAAGGCACAAATCCACCTGAAGATGATGAAGGTAAAGGCACAAATCACACGAAGATATGAAGGTAAAGGCACAAATCCACCTGAAGATGATGAAGGTAAAGGCAAAATCATGAAGATGATGAAGGTAAAGGATCATCCTGAGATGTGAGGTAAGGCACAAATCCACCTGAGATAATGAAGGTAAAGCACAATCCACCTGAGATGAGTAAGGCAACCACTGAAGATGATGAAGGTAAGGCACAAATCCACCGAAGATGATGAAGGTAAAGGCACAAACCCACCTGAAGACAATGAAGGTAAAGGCACAAATCCACCTGAGATGATGAGATAAACAATCACCTGAAGATGATGAAGATAGACACAAATCACCTAGATGATGAAGGTAAACTCATCCACCTGAGATGATGAAGGTAAAGCACAAATCCATAATGATGAAGGTAAAAAATATTGAAGATGATGAAGGTAAACACAAATCACCTGAAGATAATGAAGGACAAATCCACCTGAAGATGATGAGAGTAAAGGCACAAATCCACCTGAAGATGATGAAGGTAAAGGCACAAATCCATCTGAAGATGATGAAGGTAAATACACAATCCACCTGAAGACAATGAAGAAGGCACAAATCCACCTGAAGACAATGAAGAAGGCACAAATCCACCTGAGATGATGGAGTAATGCACAAATCCATCTGAGATGTGAAGGTAAAGGCACAAATCACCTGAAGACAATGAAGATAAAGGCACAAATCCACCTGAAGATGATGAAGGTAAAGGCACAAATCCATCTGAAGACGATGAAGGTAAAGCACAAATCCACTGAAGTAATGAAGATAAAGGCACAAATCCACTATAGTAAAGATAAGACACAAATCCACCTGAAGATGATGAAGGTAAAGCACAAATTCATCTGAAGATGATGAAGGTAAAGGAACAAATCATCTGAAGATGATGAAGATAAAGACACAAATCCACCTGAAGATGATGAAGGTAAAAGAACAAATCCAGCTGAAGATGATGAAGATAAAGGCACAAATCCACCTGAAGATGATGAAGATAAAGACACAAATCCACCTGAAGATGATGAAGGTAAAGGAACAAATCCATCTGAAGATGATGAAGATAAAGGCACAAATCCACCGAAGATGATGAAGGTAAAGGCACAAATCCATCTGAAGATGATGAAGTTAATGGCACAAATCCACCTGAAGATGATGAAGGTAAGCACAAATCCACCTGAAGACAATGAAGGTAAAGGCACAAATCCAACGAAGATGATGAAGGTAACACAAATCCATCTGAAGATGATGAAGGTAAGGCACAATCCACCTGAGATGTGAAGGTAAGGCACAAATCCACCTGAAGATAATGAAGGTAAAGGCACAAATCCACCTGAAGATGATGAAGGTAAAGGCACAATCCACCTGAAGATGATGAAGGTAAAGGCACAAATCCATCTGAAGATGATAAAGGTAAGGCACAAATCCACCTGAAGATGATGAAGGTAAAGGCACAAATTCACCTGAAGATGATAAAGGTAAAGGCACAAATCCACCTGAAGATGATGAAGGTAAAGGCACAAATCCACCTGAAGAAATGAGTTAAAGGCACAAATCCATGAAGAGATGAAGATAAGAGAAAATCACAGATGAAGGTAAGACACAAATCATGAAGATGATGAAGTAAGGCACAAATCCATGAAGACAATGAAGGTAAAGGCACAAATCACCTGAAGATGATAGAAAAAGACACAAATCCACCTGAAGATGATAAAGATAAAGACACAATACCTGAAGATGATGAAGGTAAAGACACAAATCCACTGAAGATGATGAGGTAAAGGCACAAATCCACCTGGAGATGTGAGGTAAAGGCACAATCCACCTGAAGACAATGAAGGTAAAGGCACAAACCATCTAAGATGATGAGTAAAGGCACAAACCATCTAAGATGATGAAGGTAAAAGGCACAAATCCACTGAAGATGGTAAAGGTACACAAATCCCTGAGACAATGAAGGTAAAGGCAAATCCACCTGAGATGATGAAGATAAAGGACACAAATCCACATGAAGATGATGAAGGTAAAGGCACATCCACGGAGATGATGAAGGTAAATACACAAATCCACCTGAAGAGGATGAAGATAAAGACACAAATTCATGAAGATGATGAAGAAAGACACAAATCCACCTGAAGATGATGAAGATAAAGACACAAATCCACCTGAAGACAGGAAGGTAAAGGACAAATCCACCTGAAGATGATGAAGTAACACAAATCCACCTAAGTGAGAGGTAACACAAATCACTGAAGAGATAAGGTAACAAATCCACCTGAGATGATGAGATAAAGACAATCACCTGATGATGAAGGTAAGCGAAATCCATCGAGAGGATGAAGATAAGACACAAATCCACCTGAAGATGATGAGATAAGACACAAATCTACCTGAGAGATGATAAAGATAAGGCACAAATCCACCTGAGAGATGATGAGAGTAAATACAAATCCACTGAAGACAATGAGAAAACAAATCCACCTGAAGACAGTAAGGTAAAGGAACAATCCAGTAAGATGTGAAGTAGAGCACAAATCCACCTGATGATGATGAGAGGTAAAGGCACAAATCCACCTGAGAAATGAGGTAGCGAAATCATTGAGGATGAATAAAACATCCACCTGAATGTGAAGATAACACAAATCTACCTGAAGATGAGTAAAGATAAAGTCACACATAGATGATGAAGTAATACACAAATCCACCTGAGTGATGAGAGAGGACAATCCACTGAGGCCAAGGTTAAACAATCCACTGAAGATGATGAGGTAAAGGACAAATCCACCTGATGATTGGTAAAGGCACAATCCACCTGAGAGATGTAAGGGTAAGCACAAATCACCTGAAGATGATGAGATAAGACAAATCCACCTGAAGATGATGAGATGAGAACACAATCCACCTGAAGAGATGATGAAGGTAAAGGCACAAATCCACCTGAAGATGATGAAGGTAAAGGCACAAATCCACCTGAAGATGATGAGATAAAGACAAATCCACAAAGATGATGAAGGTAAGTACAAATCCACCTGAAGATAATGAAGAAAGGCACAAATCCACCTGAAGATGATGAAGGTAAAGGCACAAATCCACCTGAAGATGATGAAGGTAAAGCACAAATCCACCTGAAGATGATGAAGATAAAGGCACAAATCACCTGAAGATGATGAAGGTAAGGCACAAATCCACCTAGAGATGATGGTAAAGGCACAAATCCACCTGATGATGATGAAGTGAGGCACAAATCCACCTGAAGACAATGAAGGTAAGGCACAAATCCACCTGAAGATGATGAGATAAGAAAAATCCACCTGAAGATGATGAAGGTAAAGACACAAATCCACCTGAAGATGATGAGGTAAAGGCAAAATCCACCTGAAGATGATGAAGGTAAGGCACAAATCCATCTGGAAGGATGAGAGGTAGGAACAAATCCATCTGAAGATGATCAGGTAAAGGCACAATCCACCTGAAGATGATGAAGGTAAAGGCACAAATCCACCTGAGATGATGAAGATAAAGACACAAATCCACCTGAAGATGATGAGGTAAAGGCACAAATCCACCTGAAGATGATGAAGGTAAGGCACAATCCACCTGAAGATGATGAAGGTAAGGCACAAATCCACGGAAGATGATGAAGGTAAGGCACAAATCCACCAAGAGATGATGGTGAAGGCACAAATCCACCTGAAGATGATGAAGGTGAGGCACAAATCACCTGAGAGAATGAAGGTGAGAGAAAAGTCCACCTGAGATGATGAAGATAAGGACAAATCCACCTGAAGATGATGAAGGTAAAGGCAAAATCCACCTGAAGATGATGAAGGTAAAGGAACAAATCCATCTGAAGATGATGAAGGTAAAGCACAAATCCAACTGAAGATGATGAAGATGAGAAAAGTCCACCCTGAAGATGATGAAGGTAAAGACACAAATCCACCTGAAGATGATGAAGGTAAAGGCACAAATCCACCTGAAGATGATGAAGGTAAAGGAACAAATCCATCTGAAGATGATGAAGGTAAAGCACAAATCCAACTGAAGACAATGAAGGTAAAGGCACAAATCCACCTGAAGATGATGAAGATAAGGGAAAATCAATCTGAAGACGATGAAGGTAATGGCACAAATCCATCTGAAGATGATGAAGATAAAGACACAAATCCACCTGAAGATGATGAAGGTAGGAACAAATCCACCTGAGAGATGATGAAGGTAAAGGCACAAATCCACCTGAGAAGATGATGAAGGTAAAGGCACAAATCCACGAAGTGATGAAGGTAAGGCACAAATCCATCTGAAGATGATGAAGGTAATCACAAATCCACCTGAGAGACAATGAAGAAGGACAAATCACCTGAAGACAATGAAGGTAAAGGCACAAATCCATCTGAGAAGATGATGAAGGTAAAGGCACAAATCCACCTGAAGATGATGAAGGTAAGGCACAAATCCACCTGAGATGATGAAGGTAAAGGCACAAATCCACCTGAGATGATGAAGGTAAAGCACAAATCCACCTGAAGATGATGAAGGTAAGGCACAAATCACCTGAAGATGATGAAGGTAAAGGCACAATCCACCTGAAGATGATGAGATAAGACACAAATCCACCTGAAGATGATGAAGGTAAAGGCACAAATCCACCTGAAGATGATGAAGGTAAAGGCACAAATCCACCTGAAGACAATGAAGGTAAAGGCACAAATCCACCTGAAGATGATGAAGATAAAGAGAAATCCACCTGAAGATGATGAAGATAAAGACACAAATCCACCTGAAGATGATGAAGGTAAGGCACAAATCCACCTGAAGATGATGAAGGTAAAGGAACAAATCCATCTGAAGATGATGAAGGTAAGGCACAAATCCAACTGAAGATAATGAAGGTAAAGCACAAATCCACCTGAAGATGATGAAGTAAAGAGAAAATCAATCTGAGATGATGAAGGTAATGGCACAAATCCATCTGAAGATGATGAAGATAAAGACACAAATCCACCTGAAGATGATGAAGGTAAGGACAAATCCATCTGAAGATGATGAAGGTAAGCACAAATCACCTGAAGATAATGAAGGTAGGACAATCACCTGAGATGATGAGGTAAAGGCACATCCACCTGAGATGATGGAAGGTGAAGCACGACCTTTGAGAGATGATGGAGATGAGACACAAACCCACCTGAGGATGATGGAGGTGAGACACAAGTCCACTGAGATGATGAAGGTAGAGGCACAAATCCACTGAAGATGATGAGGTAAGACAAATCCACCTGAAGATGGGTAAGGTAAAGATCCATTGAGGATGATGGAGGGTGAAGACACAGGAAATGATCACTGAGATAGTGAGGTACACAATCATCTGAGAGATTGATGAGGTGAGAAACAATCCATCTGAGAGACAGTGGAGGTATGGCATATCCATGGAAGTGAGATGAAGACACAAATCCACATGAGATTGGTGAGGTAAGGCAATCCATAGATGTGAGATGAGACCAAATCACTGAGATGTGGTAAAGGCACAAATCCTCTGAGAGATGTGAGTTAAAGGCACAAATCCACTGAGATGATGAAGGTGAGGACATCCATTGAGATGATGAAGGTAGGACAATCCAGCTGAAGATGATGAGGGAAGGCACAAACACCTAGATGATGAATGAGGCACAAATCCACCTGAGAGATGTGAAGGTAAGGCACAAATCCACCTGAGATGATGAAGGTAAAGGCACAAATCCACTGAAGATGATGAAGGTAAAGGCACAAATCCACCTGAGAAGATGATGAAGGTAAGGCACAATCCACCTGAAGAGATGATGAAGATAAAGAACAAACCACCTGAGATGATGAGGTAAGGCACAAATCACCTGGGTGTGAAGGTAAAGCACAAATCCATGAAAATGGACCCCCTGAGTGATGAGATAAAGAGAAAGTCCACCTGAAGATGATGAGTAAAGACCAATCCCCTGGGATGATGAGTAAAGCACAAATCCACCTGAAGATGATGAGAAGAAAAATCAATCTGAAGAGATGAAGGTATGGCACAAATCCATCTGAAGATGATGAAGATAAGAGCACAAATCACCTGAAGATGATGAAGGTAAAGGCAAATCCATT